>JAJIBD010034184.1:0-32697 GCA_021461705.1 Cryptotis parvus
CATCAAGATAAGCCCTTTGCTAATCCCAAGGGTCCATGGAGAGCAAAGCAAAAACTGCAATTTAACCCTTACATAAAACACAGTGACTGAACGAGGTCTGGCCTCCCTCAGCCTTGAACCTTTGCTCAGGTTTGCTGTTAACTGGAAAGGTCTCTAGGAGCATTCAGGAACATTCAGGTGGGAGGGGAGCTTAGGGCTGGAAGAGCCCCACGGTTTCTGCTAGAAGGGAGGTCAGTCATTTAAGTAGAAAGGGTCCCTGGGCTGAATGAAGGGAGGAGCACACCCGTGATGGGTACAGCCAAGGCCATTTGGCAATTTCCCAGGTCCTGAGTGGTCCTTCAGGAAGTCACCACGGAGGGATGGAGAAATGTGGGAAAGGCACGGGGGGTGGAGTCTCAGGTCCACAGGGCGAGTCTCGGGTTCACAGAAGTGACTGCCGTGGACCTCTATATTCATTGAGGCCTCTCAAGCCAGAGGCTGTTCTCCAAGCCATGGTCCTGTCTTTAGTTTTGTTTGTTTGTCTGGATTTTGGGTCACATCTGGCTCTGCACTTACTACTCCTGGCCATGCTCAGGGGACCATATGGGATGCCGAGGATCAAACCCCCGTCAGCTGCATGCAAGGCAAACACCCTCCCGGCTGTGCTTTCCCTCCCATGCTCAGTGCTTGAAATCTGGTTCTTTTTTTTTTTTTTTTTAATTTTGGGTCACACCGGCGACACTCAGGCGTTACTCCTAGCTCTTTGCTCAGAAATTACTCCTGGCGGTGCTCGGGGGACCATGAGGGATGTAGGGGATCGAACCGGAAATCGGCTGCATGCAAGGCAAACTCCCTACCCGCTATGCTATCACTCTGGCCCTTGAAGTGCAGTCTTTGGAGGGACAATGTGTCCCCCTTTCTTCTGATCAGGAAAGGTGCCACTCTCTGCCCTACCGAGCCAACCCCAGAAGCCCAGAACTCTCCAGTTCCCTGGGGACAGATTGCACAGGGCCATGGGAGGAGCCTGCAGCCTCCTGTCCCCACCTCTCACGACCCCCTGCACCTCTATGTACAACTCAGAAGCAGTGGCTGGGCCTCAGGTCCCAAAGCGGAGCACAGGGTTGAACCCGAGCAGGCAGGAGCTCCCCAGCCAACCCACCCTTCATATAGGAACCTTCCAACTGGTACAACTCTGTGACCACCTTACCAGGCTGGGCACCGCTGGGCTCTGTAAGCTGAGGGTCGGTGGTAGGTGTGAAGCGGGGCGGGGCGGGCATGCTGGGCAATGCCCTGGGGCTTTGCTCCCGGTCACAAGTCCAGCTGGAGGGGAAGTGGGACTCAGCCTGTCAGCTCCCACTCTGGGCCCCTCAGAACATGCCCTGAGCCCACTCACCATCAGTTCTTTCTGTACAGCAGTGACATGGCGGGCGGGGGGGAGAGGGGACAGGCTCGGTGCAATGGGGGTCACAGAGTACTGCTTTATTCTGAAACGGGAACAGAAGGGGGTTGGGGGAGGGGGCCGGAGCGATAGCACAGCCAGGAGGGCTTTTGCCTTGCACACGGCTGACCCAGGTTTGATCCCCGGCATCCCATATGGTCCCCCCAGCACCAGCACCACCAGGAGTAATTTCTGAGCAGAGCCAGGAGTAAGCCCTGAGTATAGCCGTTGTGACCCCAAAAAGGAAACCAAAGAAGGGGGTTTGGGAAGCCTGTGCTGCAAAGCGGCAGATGTATTAGGTATTGCATCTCCCCTTCTCCTTTAAGAACAACTGGGGACCACACCTGGCTGTGCTCTGTGGATACTACCAGCTCTGTGCTCAGGGGTGCTCCCAGACAGTGCTCAGGGCATCATGTGGTACTGGGGGGTGGAACCAGGGCACCCACAAAGCCTGTGCTCAGACCTCTGAACCTCTCTGGCCCCCACGAGATATTCTGAAGCAAATTCCTCTGGTGTCTCCCCTTTAAGGCATCCCACATGTAACGAAAGGCCAGGGTGTCCTCCAAGGCACCTCACATGTAACGAAAAGGCCAGGACGTGGCCAAGGCACCCCACGTGCAGGAAAGGCCAGGGTGTCCTCCTTGCTAAGCCTCCACTTACCCAGCTCCACAAGTGAGCAGCAAACTCGGGCCGTTGTGCAGGTCTCTCCTGCTCTGTCATCTGAGTTTTCAGTGTCTTGAGATCCCACAGCCTCCCATGCCGGGCACGGGGCAAGCCAGCCCTTGTTCCGCAGGCAGCGAGTCTGCGGCTTGGCACCACTGCCCAGCAGGCATTTATTAAATCAGTGGGATGTGGTCCCTGCTGGCCTGGAAAGAGAACATTAAGCTCCAAAAACTTCCTGCAGCAGCAGGCCCTCCTTCAGAGAGCACCACTCCAAGGGGAGGAACAAAACCGCTCCGGTCCCTGGCGGGCCTCCAAGATCCTGTTCGCTGGTGCGTCTGCTGTGTCTGCACGGACAAGCAGTGACTGAAAACATCTGGAAGCCTGCTCGAGGCCTGGGCCACTTCTCTCTCCCTCCTAGGGGTCCTGACCCTGGTAATCCAGGTTGCCCTTTTCCAATGCCCCCTTCTCACTCAATCTTCTGCACTTCACTGGGCCACCAGCCTCTAATAAGATCCGCATGAATCTTGTTGAGTGGCTCCTGGAAGGGCTGGAGGCTCTCACACCTGCCCCACATGCTTTCATCCCGAGTAGCCAGAGAGCGGGGGCTCGGCCCTAACTCTTGCACCTTCAGATTTGCCTGTGCATTGTGGGGGAGAGAGGAGGAGGTGGTGGGAAGGAAGAAAAGAAATGCTAATGGGAAAGGCGGCTCCGGGCAGTGAAGACAGCTGTGAATATGGAGGGAAGTGACAGGTGTGATGACCGAGCTGCTGGGTGGCCCAGCTCTACACACACACACACACACACACACACACACACCAACCCCCAGCCTGGGTCTTCCTCTTGCCAGTGACCTCGGTCACAGCTGACAGGTCCAGGCTGATGCTGAGAGGTTGGTGATTGCGGGTTCCCGGTCCTTCCTCTCCCTGTGGTGCTCTGGGACGTGGCCCCGAGTTCCATGGATCCCCTAATGGTTTTAGCAAATATTTACTGAGCACCTGCAACACATGTGCCTGGTGCCGAGAGGACTGCGGGAGTGAGAACAGACCCGGTTCCTGGACGCCCGCTTCCCGCATATCCTGTGAGCAAGCGGCCCCTCGAGTCCCAGGTCTGTCCTTTCAGCTCTGGTCCTGGCTGCTCTGGGGCAGAGTGCACGGACACAGGACCCTGCCCATTCTCTTTGGCTTTCTGCTCCCCACCAATGGCCACACGGGCAAAGAAAATAAAGACAGTGGTTTAGAAGGTTTGCTCAGCAGCTTGAAGTTTACTGATAAAGTCAGGGATGCACTGGCTGGGCTGGCTCATTCCTGCATTCCTCCTTACTTTCTGTTCTTCCCAGCTCAGGTTTTTTGGTTGCTCGCTTCTCTCTCACACTGAAAATCCTGAGCTGAGTTCATAACCTTTCTGCTCTCTGTGGGATGAGTCCAACATTAGTACCACCTTCCCCAGTGGAGGGTGAGGTAGGTTCATCTCAGAAGGCCACAGGGTTCCTGCTGTGGCCAGAGCCCTGCTCTCGTCCACTCAGGCCACGGTGGGGCAGAGAAACCGGTGTCCCTCTTGGAGCACTGTCTTCATGTCCTCAAACTGGGCCAGCTGGCAGGCCTCGGCCAGGCCCAGCCAGCGGTAGGCCTGGTGCTCATGGGAGAGGCGGATCTCCACGTCATAGTCCTTCACCTCTGCCAGACAGTAGACAACGGTTTTAGGCTTCTCCCAGGCCACGTATTTGAGCTCTTTTCTGAACCCCTCAATGATGGTTAGCTGGCCTGCTTCTAAGCCTGCTTCTTCCTTTGTCTCCCGGAGAGCTGTTTCCAAGTCACTTTCCCCAGGTTCTACATGGCCTAAGGGGAAGAGAGAGAAAGAGAAGATCCCTTCAAGCAAGCTGGGTGCCCCGGTCAGATCACTAAAAGATGGGTTTGGGGGCGCGAGCTCAACCTAGGGGAATCAGGGCGCAGGGCTGGGTGGCGTCTGACTGCAGAACGCAGGTCATGCCTCCAGCCCCATCTGCAGAGGGAAGCGAGTCAGGTGGCAAGTCTGATCCAGGCTTTCTGAAAGCGCTCTCCGCTTCCCAAACCTTTCTTGCCGGAGAGGCTGTCACGTGACGCTGGGCAGCTCATATATTTAAGTCGTGTACTAAACAAATGTTTGCCAATAATAAAGTCTCAAAGAAGTTTTTTTTCTCCGAAAACCGCCACGTTCAGTTCTGCGCCCCCATACGGGGTTGCAACCCACAGTTTAAGCACTGCGGCTGGAGACTAAAGCTCTTGGGCGGGGAGCGAGATGCCTCCTCAAACTGTTTTCTGGTTCTTTAGAGAACTCTCTACACCTCGTGTTCTCAAGGACCCACTTTGCCCTCGAAGCCCTCAAGTGATTTTCTCCCGAGGGGCGGGCAGGGCCTTTCTGGCAGGTGGGCACTCGCCCAGGCAGCAGAGCTCTACAGACAGCCCACAGTGAGGATTTCCTGAAGTCTCCGGGGCTGCAGACGGCTCAGAGCCCCGCATCCAGGCGCCAGCAGCTGTTTCCAAGTAGCTATCACGGCTTCTCTAAATTGTTTTCATCTTTCTAACTGAGCAAGGCCAGATTCCACTTTCATAGGGAAGGGCCTGATGGGAACTTAAGACTAAGGACCAGCTGAGAGCCAGTTCTAAGAAAATTTGTTGGCAGGACCCAAGCCTGAGCAGGCAGCTGCCAAAAACTGCTGGGGAAGAAGTTGAAGTTCTGCAGACTTGGAGAAGCCTCCTATGGGCCCTGCCCCCTCTCCCCGCAGCCCTCCCCCCAGCCCTCCCCCTGCAGTCCTTCCCCCGCAGTCCTCCCTATCCTCCCCTCTGCCCCTCCCCCTCGCCCCTTCAACACCCGTGGCCCTCCCCCCCCCCTCCCCCTCTCCCCCTTCCACCCTCCCCCCCCAGCCCTTCCCCTGTGGCCCTTCGCCTTCGGTTCCTCCCCCCACACCCGTGGCCCTCACCTCCTCGGTCCCCCCCTCACAGCCCTCCACACACATTCTCTGAGGGCCAAGCGGCCAGGCTGCAGGGGGGGCCTCTGGCAACTGTGTCCACACAGGACTCCAACTAGTTGCTGGGGACCTTCTGGTTTGGGAGCTCCCGAGGGAACAGGCATTCTTAGCTGTCCCCTTCTTGGTTTGGAGGTAGGGCTAGACCCTTGCCCTCCTCCTCCCGGGTCTTCAGAGCACTGCCTTGAATCTGCGGCTCCCACGAATAGCAACCGGGAGGTCAGCGCCTAAAAGCCCCTCTAGTTCTGACTTGCTCACAGAACCCCTCAGCTGAGAGAAAGACAAGGACCCAGGATGCCCATTAGAGGGCAGGGGCCTCAGGGTAGCCCCTGTCCGGTGGCCTCTGTCCCTCCATGTGAACAGGGTCCCTTCTGGCCTGGGCCTGAGCAGCAGGAGTGGCCCATGACACCAGCTGGGGTCAGAAGACAAGCGCGAATATTCCTATTCATAGCATCGGGGACACTTTCTCTTCCCTGATTTCCCACCTTGTTTCTACCCAGTGAAACTCAAATGTGCAAAAAAGTGACTCCTGTTCCCATGCTTTGTCTTCTTCCCATTCTGGGTCAACTCGCCCCTCTCCTGTCCCTTCTGTCTGGGGTTCTCTGAATGGACCCTTAGAGTCCAGCCAGGACTCAACCCCCCCAGCCCCCTTTTCCAGCCCAGGGTTCTTTCTCCTACCAACCCAGACGCTGATGTTCTGGGTGAATGATACCAAAATATACACCCCCCCCCACACACACACACAAACAGGTGCTGCTCCTGCCCTGGATTCAGTCACAGTTCTATTTCCGGCTCTGCTCTGGCCTGGAACCTATATGCAGAAGGGACCCAGGGCTCCTGTCTATCTCCTGCCCTGTGCACAGACCAGGGTAAAGTCAGCCGGCACGGGGCCTGGCGGAGTGCATTTCCAGACCACTCAGCAATCCCCCTCCCCACCGACACACGCCCACCCCCGACACCAGCCTCGTGGGCCCTCACCTTTGGGAGGAGTCCAGTGGTGGATACCGTTGGGCGCCTGCAGCAGCAGAAACTCAATGGCGCTGCTGTCTGACTTAGGAACCGGGCACCTTCGGAAGATGATCAGGCCACAAGCTCTCAGGGCCATGGTCTATGTGAGAACCTGACAAAAAGATGGGAAATTACATGCATCAGGAAAGACCACAAGGGGAGCCTCACTCTGGCACTGGGAGGAGCAGAGGCTAACAGTGACTCATCAGCAGGCCAAGAAGCAATAGGGGGTGAGGGGGCGGGACCAGGAATGAGAGGCAGGCTGAAGTGTCAGTGCAGGAAACATGGGGTCCACCCTGTCAGTACAATTCTAGCCCACCTCCTCCAGGTGTCCCTGCTGAAACACAGTGCTGGGGATGCTCATTCAGAGATTGGAGGTGCCCAAAAGTAAACCCCATGAATTCAGGCAAGTGCAATGTGAGCATCAGTCTCCAGATCTGTGTCCCTCAAGCCTGCATCCTGGGAGCCAAGAGCTATCACAACAGCAGTGTCTAGGGGCCGGAGCAATAGCACAGCAGGGAGAGCGTTTGCCGTGCATGCAGCTGACCCAGGTTCGATCCCCGGCATCCCATATGGTCCCCTGAGCACCGCCAGGAGGTAATTCCCTGAGTGCAGAGCCAGGAGTAACCTCTGAGCACGGATGTGACCCAAAAGTCAACAAACAAACAACCACACAAAAGGTGTCTAATGAATCCAAGGGAGGTCTAGAGAAGGGGCTGCTGGAAAGAAAGCGGACTTGGGTGCGGATTGTTTCTGGCTTTCTGTTTAGCCATGGTTTTTACCGCATGCACTGACATGAGCTGAAACTCACGGCACTAAAGGACACACAGGCTAAAGTCTTTGTCTCATCTCATCAGAGGCAAACCAGCAAGGTGGTCACCAGCCTGGAGCCCGGACTCCAGCTGTGACCCAGCCATGTGTGTGCTGTGTGACCAGCTCCTCGTCCGCGTCTTTCCCCTAAGACAGGCTATTATCAGCTCTACCTCAAGGGCTGCTGTGAGAGTTACATGACTTACACTTTAGAGAGCGCTTTCGAACAGTTGTTGGCACATAATAAGCACTCAATAGATTTCAGCATGCTTGGAAAAATGTCTGGAAGGACACACACCATTAATAGTGTTTTCTGGAGACAGGATTATGGAGAGACTTTCATTTTCTACTCCATTTATTTCTGTATTTGGAAATTCACAGAGAACATTTATTAACTTTAAAATCAGCAATAAAGACCACAACATTTTAGTCTTTTCCATTTCATTTATCTTTTCCCTCCTCCACAGGGGGAAAATATGTCAACAACAAAAAGGTAAGAAAGCGATAAAAACAGAAATAGCCGTAAAAGTGAAAACAACAGCAACAGCAAAACAACAGCTTGTCATCTGAAGGGCAGCAAACAAGGAAGGGAAACAGAGAAGGCCCAGGGTGTGGCTCAGCGCAGAGAGTAAAGCCCTGCCTGGGGAGGGCCTGGCCTGATCCCTGGGGCTGCCAACATGTTTTTTTTGCTCTTTGGGTCACACCCGGCGACGCTCAGGGGTACTCCTGGCTCTGCACTCAGGAATTACCCTGGCTGCTCGGGGGACCATATGGGATGCCGGGCGACCCGGGCGGCACAGGCGGCGGGCAGGCAAACCTTACCGCTGGGCCGCCCGCCCCGGCCAACATGTTTTAAAAAGTTAAAGACTATTTTTTGAAGGAAGACCGCTGCGGCGATGCTCAGGGGGTTACTCCTGGCCCTGCAACAGGAATTACTCCTGCTAGTGCTCAGGGCACCACCTGGGATGCCAGGATCAATCCCTGGTCATCTGCAAGCCAGGCAAGAGCCCCTACCTACCCACTGTACTATGGCTCCAGTCCTAAAAAAGAATTTACTGAGCAGCTATTATTGTGCTAGGCCTCTGCCTTCATGCACAATAGACTCTGCTCTATTAAAGGAGGCAGATTCAATAAAATAACGAAGTGAGTTAAAAATTGCCTTAGTGGGGCGGAGGCGATAGCACAGGGGGTAGGGCGTTTGCCCTGCGCGCAACCGACCCGGGTTCAATCCCGGCATCCCATATGGTCCTCCGAGCACCGCCAGTAGTAGTTCAAGAGTGAAGAGCCAGGAGTAACCCCTGAGCATCGCTGGGTGTGACCCAAAAAGCCAAAAAACAAATTGCCTTAGAGAGATGGGAGTGATAGCACAGTGGGTAGGGTGTTTGCATTGCATGCAGCTGACCTGGGTTCGATCCCTGGCATTCCATATGGTCCCCCAAGCACTGCCAGGAGGTAATTCCTGAGTGCAGAGCCAGGAGTAACCCCTGAACATCGCCGGGTGTGACCCAAAAAGCAAAAAAAAAAAAGCCTTAGGGCTGGGGTTCTGGCTCAGGTGGCAGAGGGCAGCCACTGACTAGCACTCATCCCATGCCCACCTCCAAACCTGACCCTGCGCCACAGAAGTGGCCCCCCAACAACGACAAGGGGTGCACAGGAGACAGCAGGGGGCTGAGAGCAAGCTGCTTACTGTCTCCCGGGCACAGTTCCTTCCCTTTTTTCTTCTTCTTTTTTTTTTTTTTTTTTTTGGGTCACACCCAGCGATGCTCAGAGGTTTCTCCTGGCTCTGCACTCAGGAATTACTCCTGGCGGTGCTCGGGGACCATATGGGATGCGGGAATCGAACCGGGCTGGCACTGGCCGGCCGCATGCAAGGCAAACGCCCTACCCGCTGGGCTATCGCTCCAGCCCCCTTTCCCTTTTCCTTTTTGGTCCTGTTGGGGGACCCTGTTCTGGTCCTGCTGGGCCCGCTTTCCCACGTGCCCACCCCACTGAGCCAGCTCTTTGGCTCACTCTCCATCCCCTTAAACCCAAGATTTTCATGTGACCCAGGGTCTAGAGGTATATCAACCAGGCATACAGACCAAACATTTACGCGACGACATGTCACACAGAAATGTCAAACCACTCCCACACTGGGTCACAGCACAGTTAAGAAAGAAGCTCGAGGGAATTTCCAAAGAGGGAATTTACCAAGGTAGGCTCTAGGGAACGTTTTCTTTCTCACCAAAAAGCCAATCATACCCGACACCATAACCTTTCTGAACCTTTTAAAAACTGTGGAATGAGTTTTTAAGGGTTGGATGGAATCTCAAGGTGGGGTTTTGAAAGGCTTGTGCTCTCCGAGGCTGTCGGAAGGAGGTGAGGAGAGCGAACAAAGCATAGACCCCTAAAAGGCCCAGCTGATAATCACCAACATCCACATCCTTAGCGCCAGCAATGCCGTTTCTAGGCCCTCCGTGTGCAGAAAGCAGAGGTACACAGGGATGGTCAACACTCTTGTCCGGAATATCAAAAGGAGAGCTGGGGGCCACTCAAAGGGCTGACCACATGTTCTGTGCGCAGGGGCCTTGGTTTCCATCTCAGGACCACATAGTCACCTGAGCACCACTACAGGGAGCAAATCCCTCAGAAAAATGTCTGGAGTGACCCAAAAATGGTCAACAAAAGCATCAAAAGTGGGGGCAGAGAAATAGTACAGCACTTATTTGCCTTGCAAGCAGTCAACCTGGGTTGGATCCCTGGGTTGGATCCCCAGCATCCTATATGGTCCCCCAAGCCTGCTAGGAGTGATGCCTGAGGGCTGAGTTAGGAAAATCCCTAAACAGTCAGTGTGCCCCTCCCTAAAAATAACTCTGTTGTGTGTGTGTGTGTGTGTGTGTGTGTGTGTGTGTGTGTGTGTGTGTGTGTGTGTGTGTGTGTGTGTGTGTGTAGGGCTGGAGAAATAATACAGGGGTTAGGATTCTAGCCTTGGATCCAGAGAGATGGTATAGTGGGTAGGGTACTTGCCTTACACACAACTGACCTAAGTTTGATTTCTGGAACCCCATGTGGTCCCCTGAGCACTGCCAGGAGTGATCTCTGAGCAAAAAGCCAGATTCAGGATTAAGCCACGAGCACTGTCAGGTGTGGCAAAAAAAAAAAAAAAAAGAATGGGGGGTGGAGGGCTAGAGAGATACTACGGGGCAGGGCACTTGCTTTGCACATGACTGGCCAACATGAGTTTGATTTTTGGCATCCTATCTGGTCTTCCAAGCACCACCAGGAGTGATCCCTGAGCACAGAGCCAGGAGTAAGCCCTGAGCACTTGCAGATGTAACCCCAAAACCAAACAACAATAAAAAAAGCAGTAGGAAACTTGCAGCATGTGTAGCGTCCCAGCAAGCTCGGCGACAGAAAGCAGGGATCAGAAGAGTGTGTCAAACAGCACTGTACATATTTAAGCCCGAAATCCTGTTTGGGCTTTAAATTTTGCCTATAAATGGCGATAGCCCAGTGGGTAGGTGTTAGCCTTGCATGCAGCCCAGTGGGTATGTGTTAGCCTTGCATGCGGCCAACCTGGGTTCAATTCCCAGCATTCCATATGGTCCCCTGAGCACCGCCAGGAGTGATTCCTGAGTGCAGAGCAAGTGTAACCCCTGAGCATCCTGTGATTGACCCAAAAGTAGGGGCCGGGCGATAGCCCAGCGGGTAGGGCGTTTGCCTTGCATGCGGCGGTCTGTGCCGGCGGGTTTGATCCCCTACATCCCATATGGTCCCCGAGCACCGCTAGGAGAGTAATTCCTGAGTGCAGAGCCAGGATTAATCCCTGAGCATCACTGTGAGTGACCCAAAAAAAGCAATAAATAAAATTTGTGTGTAAATGTTCTTAAATATTGTATTAACCATTTTGTTTTGCTTCCCCTGCACCCCTAGTTCTGTTGAGAACGTTCCCTGCTCAGGAAGCCCAGAAGGAAGATCGTGCCATCACAGGACAGGTGGATGGGAATCTCAGGGCACTGGCACTGGCGCAGGGAGGGGACTGATCCCACAGGCCACTAAAGGACAGTCAGCAGCATTACAGGCTACGGGGTGGAGAAGCAGGGAACGTGGGACCCTGGGCTGATGGATTACTTGCTGGACTTGCTAGCCCTGGGTTTTGTAGTGCTGGAAGAGACTGTCTGTTTCCTTCCTCTATACTTTCTGCATATGCTCACGCTAAGGGATTTGCTTTTGTACGGGCACAGTTAGACAGTGGGGCAGTGTATTTGTGAGCTTATCAACTCTGAATTAGTTGCTCCTGGACATCCATCATTTTTTCTAACTAACGTCTTAGTCTTTTCAATCTAATGTCTTAGATTGATTTTTATTCCTCATACCACCATAGAGGGTCTTCTATGTGGGCCTGGATGGTACCAGGAAAATAAATCATGCTGGCTTCAAAATGGGACAACTTTATTTTATTATTATTACTATTATTATTATTACTATTATTATTATTATTATTATTATTTTGCTTTTTTGGGTCACACCCGGCGGCGCTCAGGGGATACTCCTGGCTCTGCACTCAGGAATTACTCCTGGCAGTGCTCGGGGGACCATACGGGATGCCGGGAATCAAACCCGGGCCGGCACAGGCCGGCCGCGTGCAAGGCAAACGCCCTACCCGCTGGGCTATCGCTCCGGCCCCTATTTTATTATTATTTTATTATTTTGCTTTTTGGATCCACCTGGCAATGCTCAAAGTTAACTCCTGACTCTGCATTCCAGGAATTATTCTTAGCAGTGCTCAGGGACCATATGGGATCCCTGCACCCTACCCGCTGGATTATCGCAAAATGGGACAACTTTAGGGGCCGGAGCGATAGTCCACCAGGTAGGCGTTAGCCTTGCATGCAGCTGACCCGGGATCGATCCCCAGCATCCCATATGGTCCCCACGCAGTGCCAGGGAGTAATTCCTGAGTGCAGAGCCAGGAGTAACCCTGAGCATCGCTGGGTGCAACCCAAAAAGCAAAAAACAAACAAACAAAAAAAAACAAAAAAAAAAAGGGCACAACTTTAGAGTAAGCCCTGCTCTGACCCAAAGTTTAGAGCAAGGTTGGATGGAACAGCTCTGTTGTTTTTTTATTTATTTATTTATTTTGCTATTTTGGTCCTGGCAATGCTCAGAGGTTACCTGGTGCTCAGAGGTTACTCCTGGCTCTGCACTCAGGAATTACTCCTGGTGGTGCTTGGGGGACCATATGGGATGCCAGGGATGGAACCAGGGTCAGTCCCATGCAAGGCCAACACCCAACCTGCTGTACTATCACTCAGGCCAGAATGCTCTGTTTTGACATAAAATAAGCTGTGAATTTGTTTTTTTTTTTTTTTTTTTTTGCTTTTGGGCCACCGGCGGTGCTCAGGGGTTACTCCTGGCTCTGCACTCAGGAATTACCCTGGCGGCGGGACCTATGGAGCCGGAGAACCCGGCCGCACCGCCGCGCAAGGCACCCCCTGCTATAGCTCCCCCCTAAGCTGTGAATTTGAATTGCCTTGTAGCGGAGCAGATCCCTTAGGACTGTTGTCTTGGTCTGGAGATAGGACCCTGAGGGGTTGGATAGGATCAATTTGGCAAGGGGAACATAGCCTGGGTCATATGACGTGCTCATTCCAGGAAAGATCACCCTATAAATTTAATCTCGGCTGGAGATAAAAGCCTGTCTCTCTTACTATGTTTATACAAAATGACTAGAAATATTATTGAAATAATTGTTTACTGGCCCAGGAGAGAAAAGAGTGTTCCGCCCTATAGCACCTCAATGGCCCTCAGAAGCAGGGGCATGGCTCCTGGGGATTTTGTACCAGTAAGAGGAAGCAGGTTTTTGCCTCACTGTTTCAGGACAAAAGCCTTCCCCTTTGGTTAGGCCCTGTCTCCAGCCTCTGCGTAGGACTGGTCTCTACAGTCTGGGGGTCAGAGTCTGGCAGTCTGTGTGGAGTTAAGCTGAGTAAGGTGTGTGTCTGGAGCATGAAAGCTTTGGATTTTCTAGACTGTGCTCGTAGTTCTTTGTTCATCAGCTGAAGGGGATGGTCATCGGTCCTGAACGTGACCAGGGAACCTGACAGACCCCAATACTCCTGGGGGCCCAGACAGCCCCAACACACTGGATGTAAGGGAACAGCACTCTGTCTCGATGGGAAGGCCCACAGCACCCCCTCACCTCACTCAACACGGCATGGGGAGACCAAGACTGAGACACACTGATATGGGGTGACAAGTGGAGCGACCCAGGAAAGGCAGAAGGTCTCTAGGGCCCTACCGGAGGGCACTTGGGGAGTGACAAGGGTCTAACAAAAAATACCTCAGTAGACATCAGGGTGCAGGGTTACCACAGGGGTTCCACGGGGTTCCGCAGGGGTTACCACAGGGGTTCCAGGGGTTCCACAGGGGTTACCACAGGGGTTCCACGGGGTTGTACAGGGGTTACCACAGGGGTTCCACGGGGTTGTACAGGGGTTACCACAGGGGTTCCCACGGGTTATACAGGGGGTTCCACAGGGTCCGGGGTTCCACAGGTTACCACAGGGGTTCCGGATACAGGGTTCCACGGGTTCCATGGGGTATCAGGGTTCCACAGGGGTTCCATGGGTTAACAGGGTTACCACAGGGGTTCCATGGGTTATACAGGGGTTACCACAGGGGTTCCATGGGTTATCAGGGGGTTACCACAGGGGTTCCACGGGTTATACAGGGGTTCCACAGGGGTTCCATGGGTTATACAGGGGTTACCACAGGGTTCCATGGGGTTATACAGGGGTTCCACAGGGGTTCCATGGGTTATACAGGGGTTACCACAGGGGTTCCACGGGTTATACAGGGGTTACCACAGGGGTTCCATGGGTTATACAGGGGTTACCACGGGGTTCCATGGGGTTATATAGGGGTTACCACAGGGGTTCCATGGGTTATACAGGGGTTACCACAGGTTCCATGGGGTTATATAGGGGTTACCACAGGGTTCCTGGGTTATCGGGGTTACCCAGGGTTCCATGGGGTTATACAGGGGTTCCACAGGGGTTCCATGGGTTATACAGGGGTTACCACAGGGGTTCCACGGGTTATACAGGGGTTACCACAGGGGTTCCATGGGTTATACAGGGGTTACCACAGGGGTTCCATGGGGTTATATAGGGGTTACCACGTTTCAGAAATAAACCAGCCACTGATTCATCTCAATGGCTCCAGAAGAGGAGGGATCAGGACGTATGTTCACATGCTCACTTTCCTTTTGCTTTTTGGGTTTTGGGCCACCCCTGGAGGTGTTCAGGGTTTATTCCAGTCTCTGAGCTCAGGGATTACTCCTGATGGGCTTTGGGGTCCACATGGGGTGTAGAGGATCAAATCTGGTTGGCTGTATGCAAGGCAATCGCCCTAGTCACTCACATGTTTTTCCCCTGAATTTTCTTTCTTTTGGGGTTCTCCCAAGCAGTGCTGATGGGACTCTGGGAGTCCTCCTAGGGCTAATCGGCCTGGCCATGTGGGCCTGAGATTCAGTGCTCAGGCTCACTGAAGCTCCTGGGGCTGCAGGGGGATCTGGGGGCCACGTAGTTCCAGACGCACTTCCAGCTCGGCACCAGCCCTGGTGCGAGCGTGGCGCCCTGTGGGCTCCTCCCATCCCACAGAATCCCTCTCACCTTTCTGAAAAGGCAGAAAATCCATCTGCCTTGGCAACTGCTTGGCCGAGGCAACCGTTTTCTAGATTTTATCACACACATACCCCTAATTTCCTACTCATACTCGTCTGTAAAACTCTCAGGCTTCTAAACACTCTACCTCAGGGTCCCTGACTCTGATAAAATGCTCCAGAGCTACTCTACTGAGCAGAGAAGAACACGACGAGCAGCAAATATGGGGCTTGAAAGGGAACCAGGAGAGGAATCCGCACCTCAGAGCTACTCCGGCTATACCCTACAGATAAAAATACTGAACTCCCTGGACAAACATGATGACTTCTTAGTACCTGTGTTGCAGACCATAATGCACAGAAGGAGAGAGAGAAGAAAAGTGTTGACATAGAGACAGGCTGGGGGAGTGGAGGGGATAGAGGGAAGGAAACTGGTAGTTGGAAATGTGCACTGGTTCACTGGTGGAGGGATGGGGTTGGATCACTGTATGACTGGACTAAAAACAAAAGAGTGGCTGGAACAATAGCACAGCGGGTAGGGCTTGTATGCAGCCAACCTGGGTTCGATCCCTGGCATCCCATATGGTCCCCCAAGCACTGCCAGGAGTAATTCCTGAGTGCAGAGCCAGGAGTAACCCCTGAGCATTGCCAGGTGTGACCCAAAAAGCCAAAAAAAAAGAAATAGAAAGAGAAAGGGATGGTGCTTGTGCAGTTATGTGTGCGGGTGGACAGCCATGGGGGCTGGTGAGGTTATGTGTGTGCGGTGCGGTGGACAGCCATGGGGGCTGAATGCGGTTATGTGTGCGGTGGACAGCCATGCGGGCTGGTGAGGTTATGTGTGTGTGGGTGGACAGCCATGGGGTCTAGTGTGTTTATGTGTGTGTGGGTGGACAGCCATGGGGGCTGGTGCGGTTATGTGTGGGGACAGCCATGGGGTCTGGTGTGGTTATGGCCTGGCGCCACAGACAAGCCATGCGCCCAGCCAGGGCTACAGCCATGCTGGTGCGGTTATGTGCGGTGGACAGCCATGGGGGCTGGTCGGTTATGTGTGTGTGGGTGGACAGCCATGGGGTTGGTGCGGTTATGTGTGTGCGGGTGGACAGCCATGGGGCTGCTGCGGTATGTGTGTGCGGGTGGACAGCCATGGGGGCTGCTGCGGTTATGTGTGTGCAGTGGACAGCCATGGGGGGCTGGTGCGGTTATGTGCGGGTGGACAGCCATTGGGGCTTGTGCGGTTATGTGTGTGCAGTGGACAGCCATGCTGCTGCACCTCTGCATCAAAGGAGTGGCAGAAGAAATACTGGCTGTGAAGTGGAAGAAAGCATCGATCATAGGGAGCCAGGGCCCTTGGCCACGGACCTAAATGAATCTCAGTTCTGGACTCAGAGTCACAAGAGGAGGAGGTTCAGTTGGAGGTGGGGAGCCTCAAAACTGGGCGCGGGTGAGTCCCAGGTCTGTGCACATCCTTGCCACCACACCGGGTATGCCACAGTGACTTCATTATGGACCATCTGCTACCTACGTCACTTCGGTTTTCCAAATCTTGCACAAAATTTCAGATCAAGCCTAACCGCCAACGGAGGAAAGGAATGCTGAGAACGTGGCTCCAGCTGTGCTAAGTGGGCCGGGTCCCCAGTCGTCCCAAAGTGCGCATTCTGAGCACGGTAAATCCGCACCTCTGGCAGGGGGGGCCGTGGTGCTGTACACTCCGGGTTCCCAGCACTACAGCTCTCAACAGATGTTCACTGACTCCACAGAACTCTCCCCACCTCCCACTGCAACAAATGCTCTGGGTATGTTCCGGGGCTTTGGGAAAGAGCCCAGTGTTTTCCTAAAGAGTCAACAGAGCCATTGTGGGAGGGCTTCGTTTTTCTGGAGACCTTGAAGCTGAAACTGTTCTGGGATCTGAATGCAGCCAACCCAGCAGTGCTCTCTCTCTCTCTCTCTCTCTCTCTCTCTCTCTCTCTCTCTCTCTCTCTCTCTCTCTCTCTCTGTTCTCTCTCTTCTCTGTCTTCTCGCTCTCTTCCTTCCTATCTTCTCTCTCCTCTCTCCCCCTTCCCTGTCTCCTCACCCAGAGACCCACATCAGGGGATTCAGAACTGTGGGACGGGGAGTGGTCACAGCACAGGGCATTCCAATATGCAAATACGCCTGTAGCCAGGATTCTGGAGGTGAGAACTCCAGGCTGACAGTAGGCAATTCACAAGTTAGGAAAGTGGCAAAGTGCCTTCTGTGCTTAAAAAAAGAAAAATCAGAACCAAAAAAAATAAAACCTGCTTCAATGTCATCAGAAAGTTCCAGAAGCTAAGGAAAAGTGCTCTTGGCTTTCTCTACATATACAATCCCTTCACAGTCTAGGAGGTTCGGCGCCTAGGTGCCAAAAAAATAATTCACAGATAAGTGTCGACGCTGATGTGTTGTGTTCCACTGTTTTCATCAAATTAATCAGAGTGCTACTGCAAGCAGGACTCCCCCTCAAAGCCCTCACAGATAAATACATCTGGATAGAGGAAGAGCTCCCAAATTTTCCTCCAACCGTCTTCATAGTTTAAAATCCCTTTAGCACAAGACGTTAACATTGTGCTATCCATCAGGCATCAGCAGGGCGAGTGGTTGGCTTGAGGGCCACACCCAGTGGTGCTTAAGCACCAGGCAGTGCTGGGGATGGAGCTGATCTCCCATATGCAGAGCACATGCTCCGCCATTCTTTGGTTCTTGAACCTTCTCTAATGCTCTAGACCAATGTTTCTCAATCAGGGCCACATGGTCTTCAAGAGAGTTGGGGGGAGGGGGCCACAGGTGAAAACCGTAAAATAGGGGCCACAGCATGAGACTTGGTAAAGGGGAGAGCACACACCAGGAGGAAACAGGCTGGGAGGGGGCCACTGTGGGGAGCTGCGAAATATAGCTCTAGTTGACTTTTCACTCTAAATGCCTAATATCTCCAGTATACATCAGGAAACTGAGATTAGAAAAGATTAAAATACTTGCCCCAAAGCCTAGCTGGTTGTTGAATGACTTTGGATCTGGATCCAAGTCTAACTCTAAAGTCTGTATTTTATGGCCCCCTGAGCCCTGCCAGGAGTAAGCCTTGAACACAGCTGGGTGTGGCCCAAAACCCACAAATAAACTAAAGTCTGTCTATTCCCCTCCCACCCCCCACAGCTCTGCTGATTGTGGAAGAACAGAGCGGCGGCACACGGAGCCCGAGAGCCTGAGAAAGTGATTCCTCACATTTCTTCCTGTTCTAAAAAGCCCTGTCCTTGATTGATGTTTACAGGGAGGGGCTTTAGATGCCTGGCTGCGGTCTTCTCCACCAAGGAGGATCTGGTTGGAGCCGGGTGCAGAGGAAGTCCCTGGGATCCAAAGCTGGCTTTAAGGGGGTCAAATATAGTGAGAGGGCTCTTGACGCAGCCTCTCGAGAAGGGTTTGTCCAAGCCTTCTCTGCTCTCCTGGGAGGCAGTCACCAGGCGTCGGGCACACCTTTGATGCTCGCCTTGGTCAAGCACTCAGCACCTCACTTAGGGTCCTGGTGTCCAAGAAGTCAGCCCACGCCGCTCCACACTGAGGAACAAGAGGTCAACTGTGTGCACACAAGCAACTTTGACCCCCTAGTTTCCCCTCATTTCCCTCATCACAATGTCTTTTTTTTTTTGGGGGGTCACACTCCGTGATGCTCAGGGCCTTACTCCTGGCTCTGCACTCAGGAATTACTCCTGGCAGTGCTCAGGGGACCACATGGGATGCCGGGATCGAACCGGGTTGGCAGCATGCAAGACAAACACTCTTTCTGCTGTACTATCAATCTGGCCCCATATAATGCCCTTTTTCTTTCTTTTTTTGGGTCACACCCCATGATGCTCAGGGGTTACTTCTGGCTCTGCACTCAGGACTTACTCCTGGCAGTGCTTGTGGGACCATATGGGATGCCGGGGATCAAACCTGGGTCGGCTGCATGCAAGGCAAATGCCCTCCCCGCTGTGCTATCACTTCAGCCCCACAATGTCCTTTTCTTAATCAGCCAATTCCCTTTCAGAGGATTAGACAGGAATGGGGTGCTTAGGAATAAAACTCATTTGTACACCAGAGAGCGAGTGAGTGAGAGCTAGAGAGAAAGTGATAGAGAAGAGAGAGAGCACACAGAGGGATAGTACAGCCCTATCTGGGTTTAACCCCCCAGCATCCCATATCCCATATGTTCCCCAAGCCTACCAGGAGTGATCCTGAGCACAGAATCAGTAGAGGGCTCTGAGCAATGCTGGGTGTGACCCCCAAAAACAAACTAACAAAAAATAGAAGAGAAATGTGGGAAAGGTCCCATGGGACACGAAACTAACACAAAGAAACGGTTTTCTCAGATGCCGCCATCACTTCTCAGAGACCAAGCTGCTGAATCATCTTGCTATCTGCTGTTTCACTGAGGGAGGAAACCAGAGATGTCCCCCTGTAAGGACAGGAATTCTGGCTTCCAGGAGGTCAAAGTCAGTCAAGGTTGAGAGGAGTCATCCCAGGGAAGGGGAATCTCTTCAGTGGGCGTCTAGCGCCACCTGCTGTACTATTCTGTACATCAGGTTCCATGAGGGGATTCTAACAGCCTAAAGGGCTCATTTATTTATCTACTATCTGTTGACTCTTCCAGGTCCTGGGAATCGCGGTGGGATAAAAGCATAGGAATAAGGCTGACTGCTACAAAGTCCTGCTTTTGAGGGCTTTAGCAGGATAGCAAGAAGTGGAATATAATTAAACTAACATTTTGCCAGTGTGTTTTGAACCTCTGCAGGTACAAAGGAAGGAGTATCTTTAAGGCCAGAGGTTCCCTCCCATTAAGATTTTGGTTTTTTTTTTTTTTTTTTTTGTTTGTTTGGGGCTATACCTGGCTGTGCTAAGGGTTTTTTTTTTTTTTTTTTTTTGGTCACACCCAGCAGCGGGGTTTCCCGGCCCCCCAGGAATACTCCGGCGGGGGGGGGGCCGGGAGACCCAGCCGGCATGGGGCCGCGGCAAGGCAAACGCCCACCCACCGCCCCGGCCCAGCTATTTATCTCCTATCTCTGTACTCAGGGATCACTCTTGGTGGCATTTGGCACTGGGGACTGAACTAGGGTCAAGTGTATGTGTGCAAGGTAAGCACCTTACTCCTGAACTATCTCTCTGGCCCTGAGTGTCTGGGGGCCAAACCCAGCTGTGCTGAGGCTTACTCCTGACTCTGAGCTCAGGGATCATTCTTTGTGAGCTCAGAGGACCACACGGGGTGCTGGAGAGGGAGCCTGGGTCTGCCACGTGCAAGGCAAGTGCTCCGCCTGCTGTACAATCTATGCGGCCCCACTAGCCCAAGATTTTGAAGGATGCTGTCAGTTTACTAGCAGAACAGAGGCAGCTCTACGGGTACCACAGACAAAGGGAGGCGTATAGGCAAATGGCCGCCAGCACATGCATATAAACTTTCTATCTTGTTGATAACAGAGGGCCTTTTCATGGTTCATCACACTAAATAGAGCTACTGATGCATGGGGAAAGCTAAGCTTTGCTTTAACACCGCTCACAAAGGGGGCAGGGATTCTCTTGAGCTTGTATTGTTCTATTATTGCTTCTTGGCCCACCATCCCAGTTCTCAGGGGTACTCCTGGCTCGCAACAAGCCAGGAGGACCCCCTTACTCCATGAGGGCCACCATTTTCCACATCGGGACTTCTCTCTCGTCAGAACTCCACCCAGCAGACCAGCCAAACACCTTACCAGCTGAACTATCGCTCTTGCGGCCGCTCGCAACAGATAAATGCTGGACTTAGTGACTTCTCTAAGAAGTATGCTACCTGCTTGGCCCAGAGCCTGGCAAGCTATGCCATGTTGTATTTGCTATGTATGGGCCAAATACCAGTAACAATTATAGATTCTCTTCTCAGCAGTTACTTCTGTATCATGGGCTTGAGGTGAACTCTACCCATGTTCCTGGAGCTGAATGTAGAGGCCTTGGGCTCTACTAGCATGAGACTGGACATGGATGGAGACCACACTGCAGACCTGCGCTGAGGGTTCTGGGCGATGCTCAAGGGACACAGTTGTTACAGTGTTTTTACCTTTGGTTTTGAGAAGTTACCTTTGCTTTTTGCCCGGCACGGGCATGAGGCTTCCCCTACATATTGTCAATTCTGCATCGCACCTCCAGTAGGAGATAAACACGGTTTCCATCGGACTGCTGCATTGCTCTCTCTCTCTCTCTCTCTCTCTCTCTCTCTCTCTCTCTCTCTCTCTCTCTCCCTCCTCTCTCTAAGAGATAAGTAAATATAAAATGGCAATAAAAGTCCTAGGTGAATGTGCCGTCTTTTCCGTTTTTCCTGCTAGCACAGCCCCATTACGCATTCAGTAAGCGACACTCTCGCGCTATGAACTCTTGGAGGGAGCGTGCAGCGTGAACAGGCAGGTCCGAGGAGGGGGCGGTATGCTGGGATGCTGCAGCCAGAGGGCACTAACCCGGGATGCTGGGGTCCCACAACGCCCCTTTCACCACCGGCATCCGCGCTCACGGCACCACCGAACCCTCCCTTCTGCCTGTGCTTTCCGAAAAACTGGTGCTGCCAGCCAACAGGGTCTGTCCTAGTCACTCCTCAAGACCAGCCTGAAGAACGGTGAAGCCACCATCGACTGCAGCTATGCGACGCAAGTCAGTGGTGGGCCTCCGTCCCTCCCAGCCTCCAAACCCAAAGAGAAAAAGCCCAGAAGGTTCGCCCTTAAGACTCACCACAAGCGAAGGGAACAGGAGGCGGGCCTTCAACAGAGCCGGAAGTACTCTGACCAATCCAGAGAGCGCAGTTGAACTTTGGCCGACCAATAGTAAAGGGCAGAGGGATTTTTTTTCGACCCGCCTCACAGGAGGCCGGTCCCTCTGCTCTATCTCGCGATAGAACGTAGCGAGATCTTCAGTTCCTCAGAATGATTGGTTGAACGACGGAAACTGAGAGTTTCTTCGAGTCGCCGATTGGTCCTCTGGGGAGAAGGCCGAGAACGTCAACGAGATCCCGGGATGCCTATTGGTGGACGGTGTGCGCGGGCGACGGCGCGGGTGTTCGAAACGGCGCTTGGCGGCGTTGTCATGGGGATGCGGCCCGGCTACCGCGCGGGCTCGTGACAGCACGCTGCGACCACCTGCTCTGGGACCCTCCGCTGCTGGCGCTCGCTTCGGCCCTTCCTCCTCGGCCAGGACTGATCCTCGTGAGGACTCTGGAAAACTCCGGAGGTGAGAATGGCGGGGGTGGAGCGGACGCAGCCGGGGGGCGGAGCTGCGGCGCCCGCCGAGGACTCGCGGAGGCCAGCGGTGGCTGGGGAGTTGGGGTCTCGCCGTTATCCAAACGTCCACCCGCCGTCCCGCGTCCGCTCCCGTCTCTCTGTTTCCGCCCGGCGCAGCTCGGAGCCGCCTGCGGCCTGGCCAGCGGCGCGTCGGCGCTGCTCCCTCGGCGTCATCGACAGCCGGGCACGGTAAAAGCGTTCAGGAAACAGCGGCTGAGTTTAACCACGCGAACCCGCATCCTTCCCCTGCCCCGGGGTTTCTGCCAGTGCACCGTGTGCTTTTTCTTTCTTTGCTGTGTTTTTCTAGGGGGTGCGGGGCAGGCGCTCCCCTGTCGGTGCTCTGACCCCGAGGCTCTGCCCTGGGCGTTCGCTCCTGGCTCGTCTCCAGGGAATCACGGGAGCAGCGAAATTGCTGGCTTGGGACCTGGAATGCAAAGTTGGGACGGGGAGTCCAGGTTGGGTCCGAACTGGCCGGGCCTTAGCTGGTGCTGGGCTCTGCAAGTCACTTGGCCCTTTCGTCTTCAATGTTTTATTAGCATGCGTTTCGCCAGGTTGTTCATTATGCATTTGTCCCGGGCGTTCCGTGTTGTCCCCGCACGACCCTCCACCCGGTGTCCCCGGTGTCCCACTCAGCACGCACAGATAAGTTTACGTCCTTTGCCTTTTACAGCACGAAGGCAAATGGAATTATAAACAAAAAAGTATATCAATAAAAGGCAATTTGAGATGATTGTTGTATCTCCCAACGGTGTTTCTACAGCGGTGCTAGTAGAGTCTTCCGTGTTATGGGTTTCGCTGGCTGGGCTTGGTGGCCTTTTATATGGCTGTCCATCAGATTCGCTGTGCCCGGCTGCCTGGCAGTACTGTGAAACTAAGACGTGCTGGGAGACCTCATTCCCCGGGAGCTGTGGAGCTGGAGTGGTTTGGTGGCTTGGCAGGTTCAGTTGTGGGGCTGGACTCTTCTCTGCCCGTGTGTGTCAGGCGTGGCTGTGGGCTGCAGTGCCTAAGGCTCTCAAGGCCCAGAGTTTTCAGCCCGACCAGTCTATCTGGGATCCCTTTGCCTTTTTCACTTGATCGCTTGAATCCGTTATTCATTGATTTGCTGGAGCAGGTGCCAGTAACGTTTCCATTTGACCCTATCACGTGTCAGTGTAGCCCAATGGCATCTGCTTGCTTCAGGAATACGAAGAGCCTCAAACTGTCTGACCATCTTGTAGGTGGGCGGCTACGTGATCTTTTGACATCCCGTGGGATCCAGTCGGTATGTCCAACCCATCTGATTTTCGATGCCTTGGCAAACGAGACAGCTTTCTTGACTCTGGAACAGCGACGGAGGTCGGAATTCCGTATTCCTTCTCTCACTTGAGTGAGGCGTGATATTCCAAGCATAGTTCTTTCGGTTCTTCTGTGGGAGAACCGAATAGCATTCTCATCCTGCTTTCGTAGGGCCCAGGTCTCTGGAGGCATATGTTAATGCAGGGAGAACGGTGGAGTTGAAGAGATGTGCCCAGAGCTGGAGGTTCTTTTGTCCTTTTTTTAGCTATTTCTTCGATGCTTTTGAAGGCATCGAAAAAATAAAATAAAATAAAAGGCAAAGCAAAACAGAATGACTGTTTGTTTTGCCTTTTTATTTTATTTGTTTGTTTGTTTTCCGGCTTTTTGGGTCACACCCGGCAATGCTCAGGGGTTACTCCTGGTTCTGCACTCAGGAATTACTCCTGGTGGAGCTTGGGGACCATATGGGATGCCGGGATTCAGTTCCCGGTTGGCCGCTTGCAAGGCAAATGCCCTTCCCACTGTGCTATCGCTCCAACCCCACTTTGCCTTTTTTGCCTTTTTTTAAAAAAAAGTTTTTATTATACCACCGTTAGATATACAATTACAAGATGTTCATGTTTGAGTTTTGGTTCTACAGTGTTCCAACACCCATCTCTCTACCTGTGCCCATCTCCCATCACCAATGTCCCCACCTCCCTCCCCTTTCCCCCAGCTTGCCTCCATGGCGGGTTCTGTATCTCCTTTCTCTCTTTCTCTCTCTTTCCCTTTCTTACACATTGTAGATTTTAATATATTCTAGAACATGATTGGTTCCACTAGTTTGATGTACTGTGCAGCCGGGACAGCCGGATGGCAACTCTCCCCATGCGTCTGAGTCTCTGCATCATGGCCGAGACCCCTGAGACAGTTCGTGGGCGGGGCCACCAGGCCTCTGGGACAGGTCAGAGTGGGGAAGGGATACCCCAGCTCCATCTCCAGGAATGCCTGGTGACTTCTACCTTCGAGAGCCTACCTGGGCTCGAACTCGGCTGCTCTGAGCTGGTCTTGAGATCAGCATCTCTCTTGCGTGGGTTCTGATGAGCTGTGGGGGTTTGGACCGCGAAAGTGGTGCCTATTATGGTGAGTGAGTCTCATCTAGCTGCTTCCAAGGCCCTACAGAAGTGATGTGCCAACACCCAAAACCCATCTTGCCTCCTGGGAGCCTCATGGTCAGCTGAGCTAGGGGAGAGCCGGAGGACAGCTCTCCCCAGCGTGTCTGAGTCTCTGCATCATGGCCCCAACTTTGTCTTTTTTAAGCCTCACTTTTTTTAATTTGGAAGATCAAATGGCTGAATTCAGTTAGGATACCTGTGGCTCTGAGCTGGAATGCTCACTAGCTGTCAGTCACTGAGCATTCGCACCATGCCAAGGACTTTATCAGGGCTTGATCTCTGAGCACAGAGTAAGCCTTGAGCACCTCCAGTGTGGCCCAAACCAAAGATAAATAAATACACATATCAAATCTTGTCCTTTCCTCACTTGGAATGCTGTGGTGACTTCCTTTTATTCAGTTTTTTGGTGGTGGGGCACACACCCTACAGTATGCACTGTGGTTTGGGATTGAACCCAGGGCTTTCCATGTTCAAGACTTGTAGTCTAACAGTGTCCCTGGCTCTCTCTTTTCTTTTTTTTTTTCTTTTTTGGGTGACACCTGGAGATGCTCAGGGGGTTACTCCTGGCTCTTCACTCAGGAATTACTCCTGGTGGTGCTCAGGGGACCATATGGGATGCCAGAGATCGGAGATCGAAGCTGGGTCTGCCGCATGCAAGGCAAATGCCCTCCCCACTGTGCTGTCACTCTGGCACTGCCTCTGAGACTTTCACTGCCGTTTTCTGGTTCTCACACTGAACCATGCTTGAACGGAGCCATCTATCTGTGGCTGAATGCTTATTCTGCACGTGAGGTCAGGTTCAGTCCCTGACTCATGGAACCCTGAGCACCACCAGGAGCAACCCCAGACACAGAACCAGTAGCCCCGAGCACCACTGGGTGTGCCCCCACCCTTGCCAAGAAAAAAAAAACACGTTTGATCCTCTTACAGATAAGTTTCCTATACCGCCTGGACCTGCCACGTGCCCTTTTGTTCTTTGTCTTTTCTGTTGTTCAGTTTGTGATCTACCGACAGGTAGAAATCACCCCCCCCCCATCATATAGTTGCTAAGGGTGGCAGATGTTACAGTAGCTAAAATGATCTTTTTTTTTTTTTTTTTTTTTTGCTTTTTGGGTCACACCCAGCGATGCTCAGGGGTTACTCCTGGCTCTGCACTCAGGAATCACTCCTGGTGGTACTCGGGGGACCATATGGGATGCCGGGGATCGAACCCAGGCCGGCACAGGCCGGCCGCTGCAAGACAAACACCCTACCCGCTGGGCTATCGCTCCGGCCCCTAAAATGATCATTTTTTTAATACTGGACTTAATACATCTACTTTTTTTTTTTTTTGGGGGCACACCAGGCAATGCTCAGGGGGTTACTCCTGGCTCTGCACTCAGGAATGTCTCCTGACGGGGCTCAGGGGACCATATGGGATGCCGGGATTGAACCCAGGTCTGCCACGTGCAAGGCAAACACCCTACCCACTGTGCTATCGCTCCGGCCCGGCACTAGCTTTTGTTTCTGTTTTAACTGTTAGCTAGTCTATGAAGTATTTCTGTTTTCCTCAGTGTGCAGACACAAATCGGTTAAACAGCAACTCAGGCTATCTAATGTGATCCCTGAGCACTGACATCCGGACCCTCATAGCAACTGTCCTTCAGCCATTGGTCTAGAATCGCTGGAACAGGCCTCCTGGGCACCACTTGGGAGGGCCCATCCCTACAGCGGCCTCCAGGTTAGCCTGCGCCTACACTACATGGGGTTTGCTGGCTGACAGCTGTTCTGTCGCCAGCAGTTCAGGACAGCCTGGTTCATTGTCCACAGCTGCATCAGGTGCTGGGCCATCCTGCCTCCACAAACTGTCCGCAAAAGAGGACACAGACACGGATTCAGTTTTGACTAAGTCCAGGCATCTCTGCGTGGCCCCCTGCCCTCTGTCCCTCTCTCCGTCCTGCGTGGCCCCTGCCCTCCGTCCCTCTCTCTCCGTCCTGCGTGGCCCCCTGCCCTCTGTCCTCTCTCTCCGTCCTGTGGGCCCCTGCCCTCCGTCCCTCTCTCTCCGTCCTGCGTGGCCCCTGCCCTCCGGTCCCTCTCTCTCTCAGTCCTGCGGGCCCCTACCCTCCGTCCCTCTCTCTCGGTCCTGCGTGGGGCCCCTGCCCTCCGTCCCTCTCTCTCTCCTGCGTGGGCCCCTGCCCTCCGTCCCTCTCTCTCCGCTCCTGCGTGGCCCCTGCCCTCCGTCCCTCTCTCTCTCGTTCTGCGGGGCCCCTACCCTCCGTCCCTCTCTCTCCGTCCTGTGTGGCCCCTGCCCTCCGTCCCTCTCTCTCCGTCCTGCGTGGCCCCTGCCCTCCGTCCCTCTCTCTTCGTCCTGCGTGGCCCCTGCCCTCCGTCCCTCTCTCCGTCCCTGCGTGGGCCCCTACCCTCCGTCCCTCTCTCTCCGTCCTGCGTGGCCCCTGCCCTCCGTCCCTCCCTCCGATCTCCCTCTCGGCCCTGCTGGAGCCAGAGTGCGCTTTCCGCTCACTGTGCTGTGCTCACATCACAATGGTACCTGCTTCCTGAGATTCTCTTTCTGATCTTTCCCTGTTGCTTCCTTTAGGTTGTTGTATGTTTTGCCTCAGACTTTCCTTATTTTTTTTTTCCAGTTTTGGTCACACTTGAGTGCTCAGAGCTTACTCCTGGCTCTGTGCTCAGCTATTATTAGGGCTTCTCAGGCTACCTACGCGAATAAACCTGGTCAGCTGTGTGGGTGCCGGCAGCTTACCCACTGTGCTGTCTCTCTGAGCCCCATATAGTTGTTTAAAAAAGTAACATGTGGCCCTAGCGATAGCCCAGTGGGTAGGGCGTTTGCCTTGCACGCGCGGCCCATGCCGGCCCGGGTTCGATCCCCGGCATCCCATATGGTTCCCTGAGCAACGCCAGGGGTGATTCCTGAGTGCAGAACCAGGAGTAGCCCCTGAGCATCAACGGGTGTGACCCAAAAAGCAAAAAAAAAAAAAAAAAAAAAAAAGTAACATGTGCCTTGTTTTCTTTATTTGTAGAGAGAACTAATGATAGTTGTCATCTCTCAAAAGAGTCCTAGGTGATTAATCAAGTAGCACACTTCATTATATGTTAATAATTAATTTTAATAATTTAATCCCTGCAAATGAATTTTTTTTGTTCTTTGCTTTCTGTCATCTCTTCAGAAATATTTCCCACCGCCATTGTGATAATGAGTGAAATGTATAACCTATATTTTAATAATTTATAAGCATTATGGTTGTTTTTAAAATTGAATGCATGAAATATATTTTGTTTAAAATATTTTATGAGTGGGGCTGGAGCAATAGTACATTGTGGAGGGCATTTGCCCTCGCACTTGATCAACCCTTGTTTGATCCCCAGCATCCTGTGTAGTTCCCCAAGCATCACTAGGAGTAATTTCTGAGTGCATAGCCAGGAGTAACCCCTGAGCATCGCTGGGTGTGACTCAAAGCAAAAGTAAAATTAAATATTTTATAACTGAAAGATGGCAAAAATCTGCAAGTAAAACTTGCAATTGGATTAAACCAAGGTTTTAAAACACTGAATTTAAATAAAAAAAAAATTTTTTTTTGCAAGGGGAACGCCCTACCCCCTGAACTATATTGCTTTGGTCCCTAACTTTGGTTTTTTTAAACCCAACTTTGGTTACCAGCTGCTCTGGGAATTCTTTCAGAATGAAGCCTCTGTGACCAGGATAGCTCACAGTTTTGTTGTGTTTATTTTTAGGTGATTGTCCTAGGCTTAGACATTTGCACTCTACAGTTTTCTTGGCTTAAAGTTTATAGGGGCCAGAGCAGTAGTACAGCGGGTAGGACGTTTGCCTTATATGTGGCCGACGTGGGCTGAGTTCTATCCTCAGCATCCCAGGTGGTTCCCTGAACACTGCCAGGAGTAACCCCTGAGCATTGCTGGGTGTGACCCAAGAAGCAAAAAATAATTTATGGACACTCAAACATTTTTTGGTTTTTGTTTGTTTTATGTTTTGGGGCTACACCCAATTGTACTCAGGGCTTACTTCTGGCTTTGGCTCAGGGATCACTCCTGGCACACTTTGGCAGGCTCAGGGGACCACATGGGATGTCAGGAGATTAAACCTAGGTCAGTCACATGCAAAGCAAGCGCCTTATCCACTGTACTATCTCTCTGGCCCCTCAAGCAATTTTTGTTGTTGTTGCTCTGAAATAGATGATTTATTTGAAAGCAAAAAAGCTACAAATTTTAAAATTCTACAAAGTTTTAAATGTTGCATGACTATGTTACCAATGGAAAGATATAATATAAATATATATTTATAAATGCATGTATTATATGTATTTAGTAATTATTTCAGAATACATCAGTAAATGCAAGAACTGAGAGTCTACCTACTACTGAGAGTATCCCGCCCGCATGGCAGAGCCTGGCAAGCTACCGTGTCATATTCAGTATGCTAAAAACATTAAGAATAATAGACCTCAGTCCCATGACCTGAACAAATGGTTTGAGGCTCTTTGTGTTACTGGAACGAGCAGATGCCCTTGGGCTACATTAGCATGTGACAGGGACAAATGGAGACATTACTGGCACCCACTCACAAATCGATGAACAACGGGAAGACAAGTGATACAAGTGTTAGTAATTATTTGTAATTTTCTTTTTTTTTTTTTTTTTTTTTTTGGTCACACCCGGCGATGCTCAGGGGTTACTCCTGGCTCTGCACTCAAGAATCACTCCTGGCGGTGCTCGGGGGACCATATGGGATGCCGGGGATTGAACCCGGCCAGCACAGGCCGGCCGCGTGCAAGGCAAACGCCCTACCCGCTGGGCTATCGCTCCGCCCCGTTATTTGTAATTTTCACAGATATCAATCTTTGTAAAGCAATTAGCAGGATGTAAAACTGGTTGGTGATAAGTTTTTACAGTAGTAAATGGTTTGTCTTCTAGTATTTTCTTCTTTTGCAGGTGGTGGGGCTACACCTTGTAATGCTCAGGGATCACTCCTGGAGGTGCCTAAAGAACCATATGTGATACAGAGGATTGAGGGGGTAGGAGCTGGCCTCATCTCTCCAGCCCTTGTCTCCTGACGTGTTGGTTGAGCAGACTGCAGGCAGTTGATTTGGGATATGACAGTCTCCATCCAAAGATTGCCTTTGTCAAAAACTTCTCAGGAACTGCATGGCTGATAGATTTTGATTTTTAGATTTTTTTTGAGCCATACTCAGCAGAGCTCAGAAGATACATCTGGCTCTCTGATTGGAGTCATTCCTGCAGTACGGGGGATCAAATCAGGCTGGGGTGTCTGTAAGGCAGGCACCGTACTCCTGTAATCACTCCTGCGGCACGGGAGATCAAACCAGAGTGGGGTGTCTGTAAGGCAGGCACCGTACTCCTGTAATCACTCCTGCGGCACAGAGATCAAACCAGGCTGGGGTATCTATAAGGCAGGCACCGTACTCCTGTAATCACTCCTGCGGCACGGAGATCAAACCAGAGTTGGCTGTCTGTAAGGCAGGCACTGTACTCCTATAATCACTCCTGCAGCACAGAGATCAATCCAGAGTTGGCTGTCTGTAAGGCAGGCACCGTTCTCCTGGTACTACCTTTCTGGCTTAACTTTTTTTTTTTTCCGGGTCATATCCAGCGATGCTCAGGGGTTACTCCTGGCTCAACATTCAGGAATTACTCCTAGCAGTGCTCAGGGGACCAGCATATGGAATGCTGGGGATCGAACCCCAGTAAACCGCGTGCAAGGCAAATGCTCCCCACCCCCGCTGTGCTATCGCTCTTGCCTTCTGGCTTAACTTTAAAACAAATTTATAGTGTGGCTTATCTTCCATGCGTGATTTGTGCAAAATACATGCATTAACCTCTCTGTTTGTGTGGGTGGGAGGTTTGGGGTCACATAGCTGTGCTCAGGAATCAGTTCTGGTAGTGTAAGGGTTCGAACCTGGATTGGCCTTGTCCAATCAAGTAGTGCCTTAGTTTTCTATGATTTCTCTGGCCCAACCACACTGTTGTTGTCGTTCAATTATTAATTTATATATCCATTTATCAGTGTTCAGGGCTTACCCTGGCTCTGTGTTCAGGGATTACTCCTGGTGGGGCTTGTCACAGATCGAACCGGGTCAGCCACGTGCAAGGCAAGTGCCCGACCTGTTGTATTGTTGCCCCAGCCACACATATATGTCTGTATGTGTATATATCGGCAGAGCCTGGCAAGCTACCCGTGTCATATTTGATGTGCCAAATCCAGAAACAATTATAGACCTCATTCCCATGACCTGATGGAATGGTTTGAGGCTCTTCATGTTCCTGGAGCGAACAGATGCCCTGGGCTAAACTTGCTTGTGACAGGACGTATGGAGATGTTACTGGTGCCCGCTCGAGCAAATAGATGATGAACGGGAAGACAGTGATACAGTGATACAGTGATTTATTTATTTATTCAATCAGTCATTCGTTCATTTATTTATTTATTTATTTTTTGTTGCGCTCAGCAATGCTCAGAGGTTACTCTTGGCTCTATACTCAGGAATCACTTCTGGCAGTGCTCAGTATCAAATGGAATCCCGGGATCAGACCTGGGTAGGCCAAGTGCAAGGCAAGTGCTCCTGCTATACTATCTCTCTGGCACCACAGCCACACTGATTTTTAGAATTCCATAAAATAGCTTTTATTTTACTGAAGGAATAATGTCACTGTCTTCAGAAACATAGCTTGATCCAACAAGACAATCACTCTTGAAATTCTTTTTATTTGCTGTAAACATTCATCATTTGAGATGTCTTGAAATAGCTTATTTCCAGTTAGATTTTCCACTCTGGTGAACAGTATATATTTTTATTTTGTGGGTCAAAGAAACAACTAAAGAATGAAATCAATCAGAAATGAAAAATAAAAAAAAATAGATGGAAGTGAAATTAAATGGTAAATCACAATATTTTGATTCTTTGGTGCAGTAGGTTTGTGCCATTAACTAGCTACTTAAGCTATTTTTTTTATTGAAGCTTTTTATTTCAGTTAAAAGGATCAATTTCTCAAAAACTGCTTTTGGGTATAACTCACGTGATTGGTATCTCCAATCCACATATAATTTTAAGAATTGCACTAAGTATGATATGTTTCTTTGCAGCTGTTGTTTTAAGCAGTTGTCTAGCATCACTTATCTTCAGTTAAGATCAGCAGCTATAGATAGAATAATCCCCTAGAGCTTGAAATAACTAATTCTCCTGATGGGAGAAAGCTTATTCTTCTGATTGTGTTTCATTCTCCTGCTGAGAATACTGAATTTCTTGTATTCTTCCTAAGGACCTAAGGCCTAAAAAGCATATACAGATACATTTTAATGAAAGTTGATTGAGAATGTTGGGTTAGTATAGTATTCGTTTGTAATGGGCTGTGGACCTGTGACTTTGTTAGTCTTCCTTTTAAAAGTAATTATTAGTGGTTGCTTGGGGCTGGATAGGTTAGGGATTTAGTATGTAAACATACTGCCCCAGTTTTGTGGAACTCACATGAGGGAATGTTTCTTGGCAATCAGAAGCTATTTTAGTACTTATGTTTTCCTACTACTGTAACAATTAGAGCACATAATAATAATAATGTCCTGATGCCTTCCTAGTGCCCAGCTGTTGCAGGACTCCTAAGGGCCGCTGCATCTGCTCTGGATTGCCTCCCGAAAATCACTCCGTAGATAAGGGGGTAGTCTAAATGTGGCAGTTTATCTGACCATGTATGCTGTACTAGCTGGTATAAATATTCTCCCATGCTATCACAATCATCGTGGGACTAGCTAGATCTTACCAGCATATTAGCCTGGCCACGTAAGGACACCTAAGTAATTAGACCAGAGAGAAATGCTGTTTGCTTCCAAACAAACAAGCATGGCTCCCTGATAAAATATAAAACTACAATGAAGTAGAGGAGACTTGTGAAGGCTTGGAGAAATATTTAACTGGCATTGGTGTTGATCTTTGGTACAGTGACATGCCATCTCAGAAACCCCCTTCTCTACATTTCAAAGGCATTCCGGCTCAAAACATTAGCACAGTAAAGGCCCTAGGTGAGATGCAGGGAGGGGATTACCTGAGGGGCATTGGACCCTCCCTGCTTTCCATAACAATGGGAGGAAGGTCTGAGTTGCTGGGGTATAAACTTGCAGGTTCCGCTCTCCGGGCTTTTTCTTCCCGGTGGAATCTCGCCTTGTAAGCGTTTTTCCCCTTGGAAGTTATACACGTGGTGGTCGCCATCTTGGCCTGCACGTGGCTGGGGTTCTAGCCTGGAATCCTAAGCATCGGGTTTTTCCTTTTGCTGATTTGTATGCCTGAACCTGTGATAAGTAAAGTCTTTTAAAACCTCATCGGATCCCTGAGTGTTCATCCATTCCTCGCCGGCTTCGGAGGTAGAAGGGAACTTCGCTTCCCGGCACTGTCGAGGACCCCGGGCGGAGCGCCCGACACCCAGCT
>JAJIBD010034187.1:0-20750 GCA_021461705.1 Cryptotis parvus
CACACTCATGCACATGCACACACACGTGAGGCTACGTGCGGATTCACACACACACTCTTGCACTCCACATACACACACTCCACACACGTGAGGCTCATGCAGATTCACACACATGCACCACATACATGCACCCATTCCTTACACATACCACACACACCTCACAAAATACATTCAAAGATATACTCTACATATGCCTGCAGCTCACATGTGTGTACATACAAATACTCACGTACATATACTCACACGCACACCACAGTCATACACACATAAGCATCACATGAAGACATTTAAAGATACACATGCATTATATACACAACACACTTCAGATACACATGCACACATACCACACACACTCATACATAAATATGTACACCACACATCTTACATTGCCTGCACACCACATATATACTCCACACACACCACACACATGCACACCACGTACTCATTCTTACACATGTGCACTTCACAGCCTCTTCACACCACATACATGCTTGCCCACACACATATACACTCACATACACATACAACTCATAAAACAGTGGGTCTGTGGTATGTGTGGGTCATAAATGGCAATCTGGATCTGGTACTGGCATGTGTGGAGTCCACATAAGGGACCATGAGTGTGTGCCGGTGAGATATGGCATGTGTATGTCGTGGGGACATGGCATGAAATGGAGTCTGTAGGCATAAGTAAAGGAGTGTGTGGAATCCATGGGACTATGGTGTGTGTGTCTGAAACAATAGCGCGTGTGTCTGTAGAACTGTGGTGTGTCTGGGCCCGCCCCCATGGCTGTAGCACTGCCAGTGTTTGCTGCTGTTGTTCAGTCATATTCCATACTTGGGAGGTTTCCATTTTGCATCCTTGCCAGCGGTGGGCATTGGAGTTTTTCCACCACTGGGCTCTGCAGGCAGAGCTGTTACGAGCATCCCAGGGTTGGACTTGTGGCCACTTCCCTGCACTTTCCTTGGGCAGGTGCCTGGAAGTGGTTTGCTGGGCACCTCGCTCTCCCCACACCGCAGTAATGGATGTGTGTTACATCAGCCAGTGAGTTTAGAAATGTTATTGATCTCTTAGCAAGAGCTCTCCTTGATCTTATTGATTTTTAGCGCTGTAAGCGCGACTGTTTTCCATTCTATTGACCTCAGCACCATCTCCATTGCTCCTTTCCCCGCCGGGTTTCATGGATTATTTTCTAGCTTTTCAAATTAGAATTTCTTATTGCTTATAGACTTTCCTCTTCTCATATTCTTGCTTGAATTCAGTTATCACCCTCTAACCTTAATTCCCTACACTGCCATTTTCCTTGGCGCTTTCTCCTTTGGTGCTGCCTGGAAGACCTGTGTGGCCAGATGCAGAGGGGTTACCTGCCCACTGTGCTCACTCAAAATTCCTGCTCACAGCCTGAGAAACTTCCATTCCATCCTGATGCAAGCTTACGTCCCCTGACCCTATGCTGTCAGGCCTGTCCACACTGCCACTCCCGGGATGCAGACTCCTCCTGCAATTAGGCCCTGTGTCCACACCGCCTCCTGTTGGGGCTCAGACCGCCCTATTTTCCTGTCCCCGCTCTGTCACTCTCCTGTTACACATTTTGCTGCTGTGAATCATCCATGAGCCTTTAGCCCTTTCACTCTGAAACCTGTCAATATCACTGTATCACTGTCACTGTCTTCCCTTTCATCATCAATTTGCTCCAGTGGGCACCAGTAACATCTCCATCCTGTTGCATGCAAGTATAGCCCAAGGGCATCTGCTTGCTCCAGGGGACAGGAAGAGCCTCAAACCATTCTTCAGGTCATGGAATTGAGGCCATAATTGTTACTGGTTTTTGGCATATCAATACAACATGGGTGGCTTGCCAGGCTCTGGCGAATAGGTGGTATACTCAGTTGAAGGCTCTTGTCTTGAGCATTTACTGATGAAACCTGTCAATAAAGAGGTATTTTTTATTGATATCTCTGAGTCTCTCAGGTTTGGTTTGCCCTGTGGGGTCTATGCTGATACCCTCTGGCCTGTTAGGCTGTCATATAGACCCAGCCCATCCCCACTCCAGAGCAGAGACTCCTGTGCTGAGCATCAGGCTCCCCACTGAGCATGTGTGAGACACACAGGCCTGCCTATGCAGGTGTGTGTGGGAGGGTGTGTGCTTGTGCCTCATGGTCTGTGTGTGTATATGTGTTTGTGTGCCTGCGGTCTTGTGTGCGTGGATATACATGTGCCTGCAGGTGTGTGTGTGTGTGTGTGTGTGTGTGTGTCTGTCTTGGAGTGTGTGCAGGTGTGCCTGTGTCTACGAATCTGTGGGTGCTGCAGTTGTGTGCCTGTGTGCAGTTGTATGTCCTGTGCAGAGTGTGTGTCTGGGTGCTCTTTTTGTGATTGTGTGTCTGGGTGTGTATTATTCTGTCTCTGCAATACTGTGTGCATTTTGCAACTTTGTGTACTGCAGACACATGTGAGTATGAGTGTACATGTTTATGTGAGTATGAGCATGTTTATGTGTCATAAGGGTGTGCGTATGAGCATGGTGCATGGTCATGTATTATGAGTGTGTGAGTATGAGCATGTGCATGGTCATGTGTTATGAGTGTGTGAGTGTGAGTGAGCATGTGCATGGTCATGTGTTATGAGTGTATGTATGTGTGTGAGTGTGAGTATGAGCATGTGCATGTGTTATGGAGTGTGTATGTGTGTGAGTGTATGAGCATGTGCATGTTTATGTGTTATGAGTGTGTATGTGTGTGTGAGTGTAAGGAGCATGTGCATGTTTATATGTTATGAATGTGTGTATGTGAGTGTGCACATGTTTATATTATGAGTTGTGTATGTGAGTATGAGCATGTTTATATATTATATGGAGTGTATGTGAGTATGTGCATGTTCATGTGTTATGAGTGTGTGTATGTGACTATGTGTATGTTCTTGTGTTATGAGTGTGTGTGTGTGAATATGAGTATGAGCATGTGCATATTTATATGTTATGAGTGTGTATGTGAGTATGAGCATGTTTATATGTTATGAGGTGTGTATGTGAGTAAGGAGCATGTTTATGCTATAGAGTGTGTGTATGTGAGGATATGAGCATGTTTATATATGTTATGAGTGTGTGTATGTGAATATGAGCATGTTTATATGTTATGAGTGTGTGTATGTGAGTGTGCGCATGTGCATGTGTTATGAGTGTGTGTATGTGAGTATGAGCATGTTTATATGTTACAAGTGTGTGTATGTGAGTATGAGCATGTTTATATGTTATGAGTGTGTATGTGAGTATGCGCATGTTTATATGTTATGAGTGTGTGTATGTGAGTATGAGCATGTTTATGTTATGAGTGTGTGTATGTGAGTATGAGCATGTTTATATGTTATGAGTGTGTGTATGAATATGAGGCATGTTTATATGTTATGAGTGTGTGTATGTGGTGAGTGCGCATGTGCATGTGTTATGAGTGTGTGTATGTGAGTATGAGCATGTTTATATGTTACAAGTGTGTGTATGTGAGTATGAGCATGTTTATATGTTATGAGTGTGTGTATGTGAGTATGCGCATGTTTATATGTTATGAGTGTGTGTATGTGAGTGTGCCCTGTGCATGTGTTATGAGTGTGTGTGTATGTGTGTGAATATGAGCATGTGCATATTTATATGTTATGAGTGTGTGTATGTGAGTGTTGGGGAGCCGCTAGGGTCCCCAACAATACCGAAGTGAGTTCCCTTCTACCTCCAAAGTTGGCGGGAATGGATGAAAACTCAGGACTCTGGCGCAGTTTTAAAGGCTTTACTGTCACAGGTTCCATATACAATCCAAGAGCAAGGAAAACTCCGGACTCTGGGTTCCTAGCTAGGCCCCAGCCATGTGCAGGCCAAGGTGGCTGCCACCACGTGTTGAAGCCCAACAGAAAATGGAGAGACAGACAGGCAGAAGCCAAAGGAAGCCGAGGAAATGCAAAGGGCCTTCTCTTCTGCCAGCTTATTTTATAGATAGAAATCCCCCCAAAACCTCCCAGCCCGGCTATCTAGAGATGAATACAGGTAAACAACTCTATTGAAATGCAGCACTGCAGGTGGCCTTCTGGTTTACAAACACCAGAGCTGGTTCAAAGCCTCCCTAGCAGTGCTGGGGGGGCAGCAAGCTAAAGTGTAGCTGGGGCTTAAAGTAGGGCATGTCACCCAACATGTGAGTATGAGCATGTGCATGTTCATGTGTTAGGTGTATGAACGTGTGCATATGCCTGTGTGTCTTAAGTGAGCATGTGTTCTGCATGCACACACATTCCTGTGGTCACATGTGTGTTCACATGCGTCCATGCCACACATATTTCTGTGTTCACATGAGTCTGTGTTTAAGTACATGCCTGTGTGTGCCTGAGGCTGTATCTGTGTGCATGTGTATCTGTCTCTGTGTGCTCCTGTATGTCTTTGAACATGTCTGTATATAGACACAAGTATGTATCTGTGGTTGAATATTGGTATGCAACCACATATGTGTCTGAGCATTTGTTTCTGTGTATGCACACATGTCTGAAAATGCACACACATGCATGTCTGACTGTGAGTGTGTATGTGTACACGTGTGTGTCTGTGTACATATCACATGTGTCAGTGATAATGTCGATGTGTGTGTGCTCATTTTTGTGAGTTGTGAGCATGTGTCTGTGTGCCTGTGAACATGCATGTTTCTGTGTGTGCTTACATACGTGTCTGAATGAGTGTCCTTATGCATATGTGTGTCTCTTTGTGTGCACACATGCATTAGTGAAAGCATGTGTTTGTGTTTGCATATATGTACATGCCTGTGTGTCTGAGCTTGCATCTGTGCATATGTGTGTCTGTGCACCACATGTGTGTATCTGGTTGTGAGTGTGTCTGTGCATGTGTGTGTTTTGTGCACACATGTGTGCCTATTTGTGAATATGTCTACATGTGCGTTCCCACATGTGTCTTGCCATGAGCATGTATGTTTGCTCATTGTGTCTCTGCACACACATGTGTCTGTCTGTATGTCTGTGCACACACACATGTCTGGTAGTGAGTTGGTGTGTTTGTGTATATCTGCACATATACATGTGAGTGTATGTCTTCATGTGAGTATGCACACATGTGTGCCTAGCCTTATGTGTGTGTGCTCGTGTGTCTGCACACATGTCTAACTTGAGCATGTGTTTGCATGTGTGTATGCACAAACAAGTGTCTGGCTGTGAGCGTGTCTGTGCATGTGTGTCTGTGGCTGTGTGTGTCTGAACATGCATGCCTATGAGATTGTGTCTATATACTTGTGTGTGTCTGAGGATGTGTCTGTGCACTGTCTGTGAGTGTGTACCCATCTGAGCACACGTGTGTGTGTCTCCTGCTGAGCGATGGTGCCCCCCCACTGTGTTGGCAAAGGCTGGTACCTGCAGCCAGCACCGGCCGAGCCGGCGGCCGAGCCAGCATCCACCTCCGTGGCGCTTTTCTGAGCAAGTCGAGGTTTCCCCTCCTCCTCCCGCTGCCTCTGCGTAATTGCAGGTGGTGATTCAGAAAAAGGCTTCACCTGTTACGCACCTGGCTTTCATCTTCCGCAGACAAAGCAGGCTGGGGCTTGGGCCCTGATGTGTGGCATCTTAGGGCCGGGTATTAAGGGGCGTGGGTCACCCGTAGGCTTTTAAGGGTTTTGGGGGTTAAATTGATGAGCGTGTAGAATACATTGAAGCTTTGTTGGGCAGATTTTTTTGTATTTTTTGTTCTTTTTTATCAGTTAAGAGCTGGCAGAGCCGCTCTCCTCCTGCGCCTGATTTGTAATTGACTGGGTTGGGCTTTGATACTACAAATATTACTGTGTTTCTGTTCCTCTGCTAATCACCTGAATCCACCCAGCTGAGCCCTGGAAGGTGTTTAAGAGTCGGAGTCGAGGCTGGTGGTGGGTTCGGACCTGGTTCCTGCAGGGAAGAGCAGAATCCTGGGGGCCTCCTTGGCCGCCCAGGCCCTGGGCCCCACCCTTACCCCCACCTCGGGCACAGGGTGGTCCCTCCCGCATGCCTCTGTGTGAACCTTTCTTCCACGTTCGCTTCTTTGTTGCATTACTTCTTCAGAGCAGAATTGAACGGATCCAGCATTTTGATATTAGAGCAAGAGCCACAGAGCCATGATGGGGCAGGGCAGAGCCGTACCCTGCCCAAATCAGTGGATGGGAGGGGACCACTTCAGAAGCCTGTGAGGGTCCTGAGATGTGGAATCCAGGAGTCACTGGTGAATGCCCAGTGCTTGTGTGTTTCCAGGCGTGTATGCACCCATGTGCATGTTCACAGCACACATGTCTTCATGCACTACCATGCTTGTCCACATGTGCACCTTTGCACGTGCACACAGGTGTGCAGTGGTACACTCATGTGCACATATGCATACACTGGTACATCAACATGTACACACATCAGTATTGCAGCATGAGCTTTTGTAAAGTATATAAAGCTTTGTGTGCCCCATACATATGTGACACGTTTCATGTGTTCATGTGGCCCATGTATGTGCATTCGTGTACCGCGTACCATTTGTCGATGTACTCAGTGTGTTCCTTTGGCTGTGGAGGGAGGGGAGCACTAGCCACGGTCTCTGTTTTCGGGTTGGCCCGTGGTTGCCCAGGAGAGGAGAGTATGTCTGTCTCCTATCTGCCCCTTACCGTGCCCAGGTGCCTGTGCACCGTCTAGCCTCACTGATGTCCGGCTCACTCCCCTGTCAGTTCCGGGCCTCTCCCTACTGGTGGGCTATGTTCATCGGTTCTGTCTTGTGTCTTCCAGAAACAACTTGGGAAAGGGTAATGTCAGGCCCACAGGCTCTAAGACGTTCAACTGGTTTCCAGATGTCAAGCTCTAACTCCCACACTCAGCCCGCTTGTTCTTGGATTCATCTGGCCATGACCCAACTTTGATGCCCACGATCCTCGCTTAGTTAGCATTAGCCCATGCTGACAGAACTTGGCTTTGGAGTGGGGGCGACCTGAGAGGATGTGAGCAGAGCATCTCACCCTTGGCTGCTGGCCCCAGGGTGGGCTGTGGCACTTTTATAGGGTTCTGGGGGGCTGGAGGACAGACAGATGGATCAGGACATCCATAACGGCTAGCTGAGCCCAGGGCCACCTCCTCTGCTTTGCTCCTGGGTCCAAGACCCTTTCAAAGGGTGTTCACCACTTGCCTCTCAGGAGGGAACTTCGGCGCCGGGCAGGGCTGGGGCCCTGGTGGAGTCTCCGTGATGCCTACTGGGACCTTTACCTGACTAGGAGGTGCTGTGCTGAGGAACAGGGATGAAGATGGGCAGCCAGAGGGTCTCAGTGCCGCTCACGGGGTCCTGCACTGGGAAGGGGCTCACAGACTCCACCCTGAGCTTCCAGAGAACGGGGAGTGAGGGAGGGGGTCAGGAAGCGCTGAGGCTGTGCTGGGGCCATGACCACCAAGCAGTAGGCAGCCCAGGGGAGCACCCCAGGGTGGGTGGGGGCACCCAACAGGAGGGAGCATCAAGGACAGGGGGCACCCAGCAAGGAGCATCAGTTGCGGGAGCATCTAAAACAGGATGGGCAGCACCATCGGAGGAGTTCCCAGCTAGTCAGTGGTCGCTGCCTTAGGGACTAGTTACTGATCACTGCCTAGGGACTGGTCAGTGATTGCAGCCTCTAGGGGCTAGATGAAGTGATTGTTGCCTTAGAAACTAGAGATCTCTACCCGAGGGACTAGTAAGTGATAGCTGCCCATAGGAACTGGCTAGTGATAGGAATGGAGGACTAGTTTATGACCTGTTAGGGGCTAGTGATCTCTGCCTCAGGGAATAAGTTAATGATTGCTTTAAGGACTGGTTAGTGATCACTACCTATAGGGATTAGTGATAGCTGCCTGCAGGGACTAGTTAGTGATCACTGCCTGTAGGGACTCAGTTAGTGATCACTACCTGTAGGACTCAGTTAAGATCACTGCCTGTAGGGACTAGTGATAGTGATCACTACCTGTAGGGACTAGTTAATGATCACTGCCTGTAGGGACTAGTTAAGATCACTGCCTGTAGAGGACTAGTTAATTATCACTGCCTATAGGGACTAGTTATTGATCACTGCCATTAGGAACTTAATGAGTCACTGCTTGTAGGGACTAGTTAGTGATCACTGCCTATGGGATTAGTTAATGATCACTGCCTATAGGACTAGTGATCATTGCCTATGGGGACTAGTTAATGATCACTCCTGTAGGGACTAGTGATCACTGCCTATGGGGATTAGTTAATGATCACTACCTTAGGGACTAGTGATCACTGTCTATGGGGATTAGTTAATGATCACTGCCTGTAGGGACTAGTTAGTGATCACTGCTTGCTAAGGACTAATGGCCAGTTAATGTTTTCTGCCTGTTAGGGGGCTTATGCTTGCTGCCACAGGGACTGGTTAGAGATCGCTGCCTGTAGGAACTAGTTAGTGTATGCCACCTATTAGTGGCTAGTTAGTGATCATAGCTTATAGGGACAAGTTAGTGACAGAGATCTGTTAGGGACTAGTTAGCGATTGTTGCATTTAGGAGCTGTTAGCAATTGCTGACTATAGGAACTGATTAGTGATCACTGCCTGTAGGGACCAGTCATCACGGTCTGTAGGGGCTGGTTAGTGGTCAGCATACTAGCATACTGGTTGATTGAAGCAGTGTTGGGATGTCTGCTAAGGTTTTTTTTTTTTTTTTTTTGCTTTTTTGGGTCACACCTGGTGATGCTCAGGGGTTACTCCTGGCTCTGCACTCAGGGAATTACTCCTGGCGGTGCTCAGGGGGACCATATGGGATGCCGGGGATCAAACCCAGGCCAGTGGAGGCAGGGCGCGGCAAATGCCCTACCCGCTGGGCTATTGCTCCGCCCCTACTAAGGTAATTCTTCTTTGCTGTCTTGGGCCCTTATTTCCTCAGGAGCAGCAGCCAGGCTTTTCTGATTCCTGAAGATGTGATTTTTAAAAATATTTTATTATACCACTGTTAGATATTCAATTACAATATGTTCATGTTTGAATTTTTGGTTCTACATGTTCCAACACCCATCCCTCCACCCCTGCCCATCTCCCATCACCAATGTCCCCACCTCCCTCCCCTTTCCCAGCCTGCCTCCAAGGCAGGTTCTTTATCTCCTTTCTCTCTCTCTCTCTCTTCTTCTTCCCTTTCTTACATTGTAGATTGTAATATATTCTAGAACAAGATTGGTTCCACTAGTTTGATGTACCGGTCTGGACCACAAAATGTTGGCTATTATGGTGGGCCGAGTCTCATCTGGCTGCTTCCGAGGCCCTACAGAGGTGATGGGCCCACTCCCAAAACCCATCTTGCCTCCTGGGAGCCTCATGGTCAGCTGAGCTAGGAGAGCTGGATGGCAGCTCTCCTCGATGCTTTTGAGTCTCTCATCTTTCTATCTCTATTTCTGTCTCTGTATTTCTCTCTCTCTCTCTCCTACACCTTGTGACTTGTCTTATGGTTTATGATGCAATTATCTATGTGTATATTCGGTAGTGACTTCTAATGTGACATTATAGTTCCTCATTCCCCATCAACCTCCCCAGTTTGTTTCAACTACAATGATCATTATGTTGTATAGATGTGAAAGATCCTGGGAAGGACCTGGTCCTAGCCTACTTTGTTATCTAAGCCTCTTGCGTGGCTGTGCATTGTTCTTCCTATGTCCAGACCATCCACCATCCAGGGCCCACAGGGCAGAGCCCTGGGGGTGTAGACAAGCCTATCTCCTGTCTGCCACCGCCAACACAGTCGGGCACCACAGCCACACCTGCAACGCCTCGAGTGGCAGGTGGCCCAAGATGTGATTTTCTTAGGGTGCCCCTGGTGGATGTGCTGTGGGACTGGGGTGCAGTTCAGACTAGAAGCTGGCCCCCCATTGTGCTGGGGCACACAGGGAAGGTGGGGCAGGCAGGGACATGCAGGGACAGTCGGGCAGGGACTGTGGAGGACACCCAGTGGTGGGAAGTGCTGGACAGTGGAGCTGATCCCCGCGTACTCAGTGACCACTGGGTCACTGTGTGATACCGCCTTGTGCCAGGTACCTCTGTCTCCCGTCTCTCTGTCCCAGAGTCTCTGTCATTTGTCACCTCAACTCAAACCCAGTGGGCGACTGTCTAGAAGTGTCACAGAATTTATGGATCCCTGTCACCTTCAAATCGATGAACCAAAATTTGATAATTGGGTGATTTGAGTGATCTTAATATTGATCTGAGCATTAACTGGAACGTTGCGTCATTTATCTTAACTTTCTCAGAGCAGCCTGGCTTCTGTCTCCACCAGTGGCAGAAACTGTGCGGTCCAGCCCGGCTCAGATCTTGCCGCTCCATTCCCAGGATGGTGGATGGGGCTTTTCTCCCAGATCACAGCGTTTTTGGACTGAGGCGAATCCCTTGGTGTAGTGGAACTGGTCGGGCATATCTGAGTTATCGTCTCTCTGAGCACAACCCTTTGGGGCGGTTTCCTTTGCACTTCAGTGGCAGAATTCAGGGACAGTAAAACTGGTGCTCAGTAGGCGGCGTCCTGTATCTCACGATAACTACCAGCGCTGAGACCCGCTGTGAGGCAGGAGCCCAGGGTTGCCGCTGTGCAGGTGCGCCCAGAGGTGGTGACTGACCACAGGAAGCTCCCCTGGTTGCTCCAACACTGGATCTGGGTCCTCTCTCTTTTTTCTCTCTCCCTCTCTCTCTCCTCACCGCCAGTTTGCTGTGAGATCCTTTGCCTTTTCCATAAAGATCTTTTGCCATCTGTCTTACCAGAAGCTCTGGGTTGGCTTCTTCCTGTGCCTTCAGAAGGCTCCGCCTCAGTGGGGCCACGCTCTGTGGTCCCTCTCTCTCTCCTCCTCTACCCTCAAGGCCACAGGATGGTCAGATCCTGATCCACTTTGGCACATGCTGTGTAATTGTTCTTCTATATAACACCCACGAAGCATTGAAAGAAACCATCTGTGTGTGTGTGTGTGTGTGTGTGTGTGTGTGTGTGTGAATAGTGTCCCTGATGGAATTGCTTGCCTTGGCTCAACACCCTGTCAGCGTCCCTCCCTGTTCGGACCCAGGGCAAAGCAACTTATTCACATGTGCTGGTGAATTCAGTTGTGATGATCTAATGGACCTGTTCTGTCTGCGGAAGTCTCGTGTCTGTCCATTTGTCCATAAGTCTGTCCATTCATGGTCCCTTCACCTATCTTCCTCCTCCACCCACCCATCTGTCATCCATCATCCATCCATCCATCATCCATCCATCCATCCATCCATCCATCCATCCATCCATCCATCCATCCATCCATCCATCCATTCATCCATCCATCTGTCCGTCCGTCCATCTGTCTGTCCGTCCATCCCTTCCGTCCGTCCGTCCACCGTCCGTCCACCCGCCATCCGTTGCCCATCCATCCATCCATCCACCATCCATCCATCTGTCCATCCATCTGTCCATCCATCTGTCCATCCATCCATCCATCCATCCATCCGTCCATCCTTTCATCCGTCTTTCCATCTGTCTGTCCATCCATTCATCCTTCTCTTCCATGCCTCAATCCGCCTCAGCCTTCCACCCATCTCCACTTACCTTTCATCCTCTGTCCACTCTCCCTCCTTCCCTCCTCCTTCCCTCCACACATATCCATCCTTCACCCATCCATCCACCCCCATCTGTCTGTCCATGCACCCATCCTTCCATCCACAGACTCCGCTTTCAGCCCGCCCAACCGGGCTGCGATCCTTGCTGTAGCCCAACAGCGGCTGCATCACATCTGTATACCCACTGCCAACTGTCACGCGTATTTTCATCAGTGTTGGTTGCTTTTGGCATTATTACATCTACATTGTGTAAGCCATCTGCAGCCCTATTTGGACATAGCCTCCAAGTGAAAAGAGCCTTAGAGCTGAATGCTGAAGGTGCTAATGGTGCGACAGGCTGACACACATTTAATTTTAGCAGGAGCTTTTAATGAGTTAAATTCTGCCGATTGCTTCATGTTGGGAATTCCCAAGCTTAAGAGTAAGTGGTGAGTGGCTCCCGCGGAGCAGGGTCAAGTGGTTCCCTCCATGCAGAGAGCGTGCAGTATCGCTTGTTTTACGCTCACACCCTGGGTGCTCAGGGCTGAATTGGGCTTGATACTCAGGATCACTTTTTTTTCTTTCTTTCCTTTATTATTCTTAGTTTTTGCTTTTTGGGTCGCACCTAGCGATGCTTAAGGTTTACCTCCTGGCTCTGCACTCAGGAATTACTGCTGGTGGTGCTTGGGGGGACCATATGGGATGCTGGGGATTGAACCCGTTGGCTTTGCATCAAGGCAAATGCCCTACCTGCTGTATTATCACTCCGGCCCCTCAGAGACCACTCTTGGCAGAGCTCAGGAGACCATCTGTATTGGCAGGAATTGGGCCCAGGCTTACAATGTAGCCAGGCCAGCGCCCTGCCCACGCCATCCCTCCAGTTCCAGACCAGGTGTGGTCATCAGTAACAGTCAGATTGTGCAGGCATGGGTCCGTGAGTTCTGCTGCCAGACCCAGAATGTTGGTGGAAGGAGCTCAAGTCGGATCGGTTTCCCTAAAATCAAGTTTCTGAGTTAAACGGTTCTTGGGAGCTGGACGGGGCGGAGCAGGGAACAGTATCATTTTATGGGGCTTTTCATTCCTGCCTTTACGGAGCTCCTCTTCAACTTAGGCTGTGCGGAAGCTGCTGGCCGCCCTGGTCTCGCTTTCTGATGACCCTCGCCTAGAGCCGCCCCATCTGTCAGCCCTCCCAGCTGTCTGTTCTTCCAGCCTGCAGCCGGCCAGAAAGGATTCAGGCTGGGAGCTGCTGACTTAGGGGTGGGCTGCAGGTGCTGTGCCAAATGGCCTAGGGAAGGGCAGCGCTGGGGGGCCTCTGGGGACAGGGGCTGGTCTGAGCAGATGGACACTGCCCACTTAGGAGGTATTAGGAGCTGAGTGTTGCCTCCCTCTGCCTCTCTCACTGTCTCCTTTGTTGTCTGTGTCTGTCTCTAAGCCCCTTGCCCCACCCCTTAGCAGTGGATCCTCACTTGGGATTTTCGAATTCCCAGAGATGAGATTGTACAGTCAAAGGAAACCAGATCTCAGGCTGTGGGGCTGTAGGTGGCCTCAGGCCCCGGGTACACACTGCTGCTGCCAGGACCAACGGGGGGTTTCCCCATGCTAGTGGAGCACTGCGCTGCCACATGGGGATGTGGTGTGAATTGGGGTTACAGTCTCCAGCCTCTGTTATTCCGGAACTCTAAATGCATCAGTGAGCATCACCCAGCAGAGGAGGGAGGTGAAGCTCTGAGGATCCTATCTGGGTCCTGCGATCCTTCTCCTGCCCTTGGGTGCACACAGGACTAACGTCTGGCTGTGGGAGCCGTGGATGCTGTGAGCATGTAGTGCTATGGGTACTGGGTGCTGTGGGTGCTGTGTGGGGTGTGGGTGTGAGAGTGTGAGTGCTGTGAGTGTGTGGGCTGGTGTGGGGGTATGGAGTGCTGTAATGGGGGTAATGTGGAATTTAATGAAAGTGTGGGTGCTGTGTAGAAGTGTGGGTGCTGTGGGTATTAATGGAGTGCTGTAGGGTGTGTGGAGTGCTGTGAGGGGGGTGTGAATTGCTGTGAGAGTGTGGGTGCTGTGGAAGTGTGTGGGTGCTGTGGGGAGTATGGGTGCTGTGAAAGTGTATTAGGTGCTGTGGGAGTGTGGGTGCTGTGTGGGGGTGTAGGTGCTGTAGGGTGTTATTAGTGCTACATGGGGGTGTAGGTGCTGTGGGGGTGTAGGTGCTGTGGGTGTGTGGGTGCTGTGGGGTGTGTGGGTGCTGTAGGGGTGTGTAGATTGCTGTGGGGGTATTATAGGTGCTGTGAAATTATTAATGGGTGCTGTGAAGTGTAATGGGTGCTGTAGGGTGGAGTGCTGTGGGAAGTGTGAGTGCTGTAGAATTGGTGCTGTGGGTGTGTGTGCGATTCGCTGTGGGGGTGTGGGTGCTGTAGGTGTGTAGGTGCTGTGGGTGTGTGTGGGTGCTGTGGGGGTGTAGGTGCTGTGGAATGTGGGTGCTGTGGGTGTGTAGGTGCTGTGTGGGAGTGTGTGTGGGTGCTGTATGAGTGTGGAGTGCTGTGAAAGTGTAGGTGCTGTGGGAGTGTAGGTGCTGTGGGGGAGTGTAGGTGCTGTAGAGAATTAAGCAGTGAGGTGCTGTGGGGGTGTGGGTGCTGTAGATTGTGTGTGGAGTGCTGTGGGATTATGGAGTGCTGGGTGTGGAGTGCTGTGGGTGTGTGGGTGCTGTGGGGGTGTAGGTGCACTGTATGGGTGTGTGGGTGTGTGGGTGTGTGGGTGCTGTGGGTGTGTGGAGTGCTGTAGGTGTGTAGGTGCTGTGGGAGGTGTGAGGTGTGGGTGCACAATGAGGGAGTGTGGAATTACTGTGTGGGGGTGTGGTGCTGTGGAATTGTGTAGATTGCTGTGGGTGTCATAGGTGCTGTAGGTGTGTAGGTGCTGTGTTGGTGTAGGTGCTGTAAGAGGGTGTGTACCGATTGCTGTGTGGGTGTGTGGAGTGCTGCTGGTGTGTGAGTGCTGTGGAGTGCTGTGGGTGTGTGGGTGCTGTGTGGGGGTGTGGGTGCTGTGAGAATTATAGGTGCTGTGGGTATTATTAGATTACTGTGGCTGTGGCCTGGTGCTGTAGAGGTAATAGTATAGATGCTGTGAGAAGTGTAAGGTGCTATTAGAGAGGGAGTGTAGGTGCTGTAAGTGTGGAGTGCTGTGCGGTGGCGGCTGGTTTGCTGTGGGTGTGTGTGGTTTGCTGGGGGGTGTGGGTGCTGTGGGGAGTGTGGAGTGCGCTGTGGTGTGGAGTGCGCAATGAGGTGTAGGTGCTGTGTGGGGAGTGTGGAGTGGTGTGTGGGGGTGTAGGTGCTGTGAGTGTGGAATGCTGTGGTGTGGGTGCTGTGGGTGTGTAGGTGCTGTGGGTTTGTGGGTGCTGTGGGAGTGTGTGGGTGCTGTGGGTGTGTGGGTGCTGTAGGTGTGTGTGGGTGCTGGCCAAGTGTGGGTGTGTAGGTGCTGTGGGTGGTGCTGTGGAAGTATGCCAGGTGCTATTGGGGGTGTAGGTGCTGTGGGTAATGTGGAGTGCTGTAAATTGTGGGTGCTGTGGGTGTGTGGAGTGCTGTGGGTGTGTGGGTGCTCTGGGTGTGTGGGTGCTTGCCAGGGTTGTGGGTGCTGTAGGGTGTGTGTTCTGTGGGGTGTGTAGGTGCTGTGGGGGTGTAGATTGCTGTGGGGGTGTGTGTGTTCTGTGGGTGTGTGTAGGTGCTGTGGGGTGTAGGTGCTGTGGGGGTGTGGGTGTGTGTGGGTGCTGTGGGTGTGTGTGGAGTGCTTTAGGTGTGTATGGAGTGCTGTGTGGGGTATTATTGGGTACTGTGGGGTTGTAGTGCTGTGGGGGTGTGTAATGGAGTGTACTTGTAGAATTGTCTGTGTTTCTGTATAGGTGTGTGTGTGGGTGCTGTAGGTGTGTGGCTGGTGCTGTGTGGGGGTGTATGCTGTGGGGGTGTGTAGGTGCTGTGGAGGTGTGGGTGCTGTGGAGTGTGTAGGTGCTGTAGGAGGTGTGGGTGCTGTAGGGTGTGGGTACTGTGGGTGTGTGTGTGCTGTGGGTGTGTTAGGTGCTGTGGGTGTGTGTAAGGTGCTGTGGGTGTGTGGGTGCTGTGGGTACCAGCTGGGTGCTGTTGATTGTGTGGTGCTGTGGGTGTGTGGGTGCTGGGGGTGTAGGTGCTGTGGGGGTGTGTGGGTGCTGTAGGGTGTGTGGGTGCTGTGAAATTGTGGGTTCTGTGGGGGTGTAGATTGCTGTGGGTGTGTATTAGGTGCTGTGGGTGTGTGGGTGCTGTGGGGTATGCAGGTGCTGTAGGGTGTATGGGTTCTGCAATGGGGGTGTGGGTGCTGCAGATTATTAATAGGTGCTGTAGGTGTGTAGGTGCACTGTAATAGGGAATTGTGTAGGTACTGTGGGGTGTGGTGCTTTGTGGTGGTGTGGGTGCTGTGAGGGTGTGTGGGTTCTGTAGGGTGTGGGTGCTAGAATTTGCTTGAGGTACTGGGCTGGGAGTACGGGGCCTCGGGAACCCACATTCTCTCATCTGAGGTCCCTCTCAGCTCTCATTTTGAACCCACGGAGAAGTGACTGAGGGTCCAGGAGAGAGGCTTGGCTGAGAGATCTCATGCCCGCCCTGAGAGGCATTAATCAGCGGAAACCAGAAGCATTAATCTCTTCATCAGTTTTCCTAGAGTGGCTTGCGATGTTATTTTGATAGCCCGCGGGCTGAGAGGAGTGAAGTGAGCTAGCACATTTCGGGGACTTAGCTGTGGCTCCTCTGCTTGGCGCTGGACACCTGGTACCTAAGCTTGAGGCATTTTAAAATGGGCAGGCCTGAAATGTGGCGAAGTACAGCCTACATGTGGTCACTTGCGCTCCAGTTTTAATTTTCCCATTGGCGCCAAGTGCTATTTCCGCTGGGGTTTCTTCTCTCTCTCTCTCTCTCTCTCTCTCTCTCTCTCTCTCTCTCCCTCTCTCTCTCTCTCTCTCTCTCTCTCTCTCTCTCTCTCTCTGCTCCAATTTAGACTTTAGTTCTAGAAGCAGTTGGATAGGCCGGAAATTTTTAGGCCTAAAAGAAAGAGGAGTTAGATAGAGCCGATTTGGAGATTCACCAATAGCAGATGAACTCTGGGAATACCCCGCGGTGGACGGGACAGCAGGGGCTGCGTGCGAAAGAAAAGGGGCAATGGGGCCCTGTTTCTGGATTATGGGGCACCCGCCACCGCTTCTCTGGTTCTGTATCCCGAGGATGGGGCTGGATCCGGGCGTGTGCCACGTCCTGGTCTCCGTGTGCCCCTGCACGGCCCTGCCCGCGACCCTAGGCTGCTCTCCCTCAGTCTCCCAAGGCACTGTGGGCGTGTGCTGCTGGACACAGCCCTTTCTGTGCCCCCTTCACCTACTGACCCTGGCTGGCCATGTGTGGCTGGGCAGGGTCCTGAGCACTGGCACGAGCTGGGAGGTCCAAGCAGGCAGCATGAGACAAATGAACGCACATGGGCTCTCTTCCTCCCGCTGCCAGCCCCCCTCCTGCTGGTCAGGAGTAGGGGACGCCTCAGGGCCACCAGGCCACGATATATGGACCTATTCAAGCTGCGTCAGGTGTCTTGCCCTGGGCGAGCTTTTACTTTCTATCTCCATGAGCACTGGCCCTCTCTGTTTGTGTGGAAGCATCGTTGGGCGTGTCACCGGGATACACCCTGTCATTGTGCGGATGTGCTTACATTATCATGCTCTGATCTCCAAACCACCAAAGGCTGAACAGGTCATCTAGAGAGGGGTTAGAGCAATATTACGATCTGGCCTGTACCTCCCGCGGCCCACCCCCATTGGCCAGATGCTGTCAGGGGACACTTCTCACTGGGACCAGCTCAGCGTGGCAGTGGCTCTGACCTCGACCAGGCACTGAGCCCATCAGGGACTTCACCTCAGGCTGTGCCCAGCCTTTGGGGTACAGATCCTGGCAGTTGATCTTGTTCAGATCGACACATCTGGTATTACAGAGTTCTTCTACCGCACTCCCAATGCAGAACCCTTGGGCCATTTCCATGAACCAATGTTGGCGTCTTAGTCCTACACTGCTGCTCTGGTTGAAAGGAAACAGGCTTCAAACCCAGAGTTGCGATCTGGAAGTGAGGCAAGTGTTTCGGCATGTGATGGAGTAGCTGGGACATGGACGCGCTGAGGCACCTTCGGAGAGTCAGGAAAATGAAGCATGCAAGTGCGGCTGCTGGTGGATGGAGGAGCTGGAGAGTCATGCTTGGCTAGTGTCAGGAGACGCAGGCGCGGAGTGGTCAGTCAGATGACAGGCCCAGTTTAATCAGTCGAAGACAGCAGGCTCTGGGTGTCAGTCAGAAGGCGGCCCAGGTCAGAGTGGTCAAAGTCAGAAGGCGGCCCAGGCTGGCGTGGTCACCAGAAGATGGCAGACCTGGGGTGGTCATTCAAGAGATGCTTACGACCGGGATGGTCAGTCAAATATAACAGGCGGGTGGTTGGTCAGAGATGGCAGATCTTGGGTGGTCACCTGGAAATGAGCGCCGGTGGTCAGTCAGGAGATGGTAGACCCAGAGTGGTTAGTCAGGAGATGGCGGAGGCCCAGGTGGTTAGTCAGGAGATGGCAGGCCCAGGTGGTCTGGAGTCGGAGATGGCAGGCTTGGCATGTTCACGGAGGCGGCAGGCGGGGTTGTCCAGTCAGGAGAGGGGATGTGAAGCCACATGAAATGGGCGCCAAAGGCAGCAGCCTCTCTGGGCTCATTCTGAAGGGGTATGGGTTCAGTCAGGGGATGGAGGCAGGGTGGCGGGAGCTCTCTCTCTCTCACCAGATGAGCTGAGAAGGCGCTCACCGCGCTTCCTGGCAAACCCGCATTCACACTACAAACTGAATTGTCTTATAAATTCTAGTGCGAAACAGAAGCATTCTTCCAGAATTATGTGTACGCATTTTATGGAGTCTAGGCGGAACCCAGGGCCTCACAGCTGCAGGCTGTGCTCTGCTGTGAGCAGCCCGAGACAGGCAGTGCTCATCTCTGTGTTAGAGAAAGGACGCCCACGTCCCTGCGCGTGGACCCTAGGCTATTCCAGTCACAGAGCTGCTGGGACTAAGGCAGCCCCAGTTCTTGCTTCCCTGTCCAGAGCGTGCCCAGAGGTTCAGGCGGCTGGTTTCGATTGCAGCTGGAGTCAGGTACTGGTCTCAGGAAACTGCTTCTCTCCCTGGTTTCATTTGTCCTGGTGTTGTTGAGAGACTTGGGGAGACCAGCAGAGGAAGGCCTCGGAGGGCGCTGGGCCCAGCCTGGCAGTGTGGGTGCTGCCTGGCGATCTCCATGGTGCCTCCGTGCCATTGCTTAGACACTCAGTTTTCCAGCAATGTCAGACCACTTGGACACTGGTGTTGGGAGCCGTGTCATTGGCTGGAGAACAATGCTGGCTCATCACTTGGGAAGAGGGCTGTCTCCTCGGGTCATTTTTACTGCCTCAGGCTTCAGGTTGACCACCACTAGTCACACATGCATGCACCCATACACGCGTACCTACACATTCCCACACGCTCATCCAGCGCGCTGCAGTCACATGCCCACCCCTTATCTGCCTCTGTTGCATGCACTCAAGGCCTACTTGCTCACAGCCCATGTACATGCATAATCTTATACGTATAATCCAGAATACACACATAATCCATATGCACATATATACAGTCATCCACATGTACACATGTATTAATATCATGCTTCATACACAAACCATGCTCCAGACTCATAAATATCAACACACATCATCCATGTAAACACATGTATACAGATGTTTACTTATTTTTGATCACACATCCCCTACAACACACATGCACAGTAACACACATATACACATCACATGTATATGCACATACATGTACTCAAGTGACCACTTATCTATACTTACATGCATTATTCGCTTATACACAATCACCCATGTTCACACTAACTAGCTCACAGATTACCATGACATATTTACACTGCATACATGCATGCTATTATGCACACAGAATATAATATACACATCTCATGCCCATACATAATGAAATGAGCACTTAGAAACACAGCCCGATTAAACATTATTCACCCTGGCCTTACTTATATAAACCCATGTTTACATATACATTCATAATAATTTTGAGTGTGTTGACATGACCATACATATAATGACACAGAAGCCCACACATATCCCATGTATACTACTGCAGACACCACACAAATACCTGTATACACATAACACACATACACACACTCTTACATAGTCATTCATATGTCTACACTCACATATTTACTTGTACACACACACGCAGACACACCCACGGACATGCCTGATTGCCATTTTCTTTTAGCGTCCATTCACCTCTATCATTAATCCCTCTTGCTTTCATGCCCCACATCATGCTCACTTGCTCTTCCTCTCGTGTTGGAGCGGCTAACCAGTGGGGCTCACTGGAGACAGGCACCAGCACCTCGCCAGGCACGGGGTAGGTGGTGACTGCAATCTACCCCACCAGCGGTGTGTGCATAGCTCCCCACCAGCCAGAGCGCATGTAGGTAAGCAGGAAACTCCACCAGAGCTTTCATTATCCAACCACGTGGGCTGATGGCAGAGGCTCTGCCTCCCTCATACACAGTCAGTGTGACACCACTGTGAGGGACAGCTTCATGCATCTTTCCGAGAAGACTGTGTCATGCGACCCTCAGCAGTCAGTGTGACACTGTAGGTGGTGACAGTGTCACATGGCACTCAGTGTGACACTCAGTGGAGAATATCATGTGTCGCACTCTCGGTGTGACGCGGTGGTGACAGTGTCCCTGTCAGTTTGACGCTATAGGTGACAGTGTCCCATGTCAGTTTGGCTATAGGTGGTGACAGTGTCTACTGTCAGTTCTGGCGCTATAGGTGGTGACAGTGTCCCCTGTCAGTTTGCCAGCTGTAGGTGGTGACAGTGCCATGTCGGATTTGAGCTGTAGGTGGTGACAATTGTCCCCTGTCAGTTTGTTACTGTAGGTGGTGACAGTGTCCCCTGTCAGTTTGTGGCAGCTGTGAAATTGTTTGACGGTAATCCATGTCAGTTCAGGCTGTAGGTGGTGACAGTGTCCTGTCAGCTTGATTTGTTAGGTGGTGACAATGCCCCATGTCAGTTTGATGCAGGGTGGTGACAGTGTCCCCTGTCAGTTTGATGCTGTAGGTGGTGACAGTGTCCCATGTC
>JAJIBD010034188.1:0-25472 GCA_021461705.1 Cryptotis parvus
CTCCCAAAACCCATCTTGCCTCCTGGGAGCCTCATGGTCAGCTGAGCTGGGGAGAGCTGGATGGCAGCTCTCCTCGATGCTTTGAGTCTCTCATCTTTCTATCTCTATTTCTGTCTCTGTATTTCTCTCTCTCTTCTCCTACACCTTGTGACTTGTCTTATGGTTTATGATGCAATTATCTATGTGTATATTCGGTAGTGACTTCTAATGTGACATTATAGTTCCTCATTCCCCCATCAACCTCCCAGTTTGTTACAACTACAATGATCATTATGTTTGTATAGATGTGAAAGATCCTGGGAAGGACCTGGTCCTAGCCTACTTTGTTATCTAAGCCTCTTGCGTGGCTGTGCATTGTTCTTCCTATGTCAGACCATCCACCATCCAGGGCCCACAGGGCAGAGCCCTGGGGGTGTAGACAGAAGCCTATCTCCTGTCTGCCACCTGCCAACACAGTCGGGCACCACAGCCACACCTGCAACGCCTCGAGTGGCAGGTGGCCCAAGATGTGATTTTCTTAGGGTGCCCCTGGGTGGATGTGCTGTGGGACTGGGGTGCAGTTCAGACTAGAAGCTGGCCCCCATTGTGCTGAGGGGGCACACAGGGAAGGTGGGGCAGGCAGGGACATGCAGGACAGTCGGGCAGGGACTGTGGAGGACAACCCAGTGGTGGGAAGTGCTGGACAGTGGAGCTGATCCCAGCGTGCTCAGTGACCACTGGGTCACTGTGTGATACCGCCTTGTGCCAAGGTACCTCTGTCTCCGTCTCTCTGTCCCAGAGTCTCTGTCATTTTGTCACCTCAACTCAAACCCAGTGGGCTTGACTGTCTAGAAGTGTCACAGAATTTATGGATCCCTGTCACCTTCAAATCGATGAACCAAAATTTGATAATTGGGTGATTTTGAGTGATCTTAATATTGATCTGAGCATTAACTGGAACGTTGCGTCATTTATCTTAACTTTCTCAGAGCAGCCTGGCTTCTGTCTCCACCAGTGGCAGAAACTAATGCGGTCCAGCCCGCTCCAGATCTTGCCGCTCCATTCCCAGGATGGTGGATGGGGCTTTTCTCCCCAGATCACAGCGTTTTTGGACTGAGCCGAATCCCTTGGTGTAGTGGAACTGGTCGGGCATATCTGAGTTATCGTCTCTCTGAGCACAACCCTTTGGGGGCAGTTTCCTTTGCACTTCAGTGGCAGAATTCAGGGACAGTAAAAACTGGTGCTCAGTAGGCGGCATCCCTGTATCTCACCGATAACTACCAGCGCTGAGACCCGCGCTGAGGCAGGAGCCCAGGGTTGCCGCTGTGCAGGTGCCCAGAGGTGGTGACTGACCACAGGAAGCCTCCCCCTGGTTGCTCCAACACTGGATCTGGGTCCTCTCTTTTTTTCTCTCTCCCTCTCTCTCCTCATCGCCAGTTTGCTGTGAGATCCTTTGCCTTTTCCATAAAAGATCTTTTGCCATCTGTCTTACCAGAAGCTCTGGGTTGGCTTCTTCCTGTGCTCAGAAGGCTCCGCCTCAGTGGGGCCACGGCTCTGTGGTCCCCTCTCTCTCCCTCCCTCTACCCTCAAGGCCACAGGATGGTCAGATCTGATCCACTTTGGCCACATGCTGTGTAATTGTTCTTCTATATAACACCCACGGAAGCATTAAAGAAACCATCTGTGTGTGTGTGTGTGTGTGTGTGTGTGTGTGTGTGTGTGTGAATAAGTGTCCCTGATGGAATTGCTTGCCTTGGCTCACCCTGTCAGCGTCCCTCCTGTTCGGACCAGGGGGCAAAGCAACTTATTCACATGTGCTGGTGAATTCAAGTTGTGATGATCTAATGGACCTGTTCTGTCTGCTAGGAAGTCTCAGGTGTCTGTCCATTTGTCCATAAGTCTGTCCATTCATGGTCCCTTCACCTATCTTCCTCCTCCACCCACCCATCTGTCATCCATCATCCATCCATCCATCATCCATCCATCCATCCATCCATCCATCCATCCATCCATCCATCCATCCATCCATCCATCCATTCATCCATCCATCTGTCCGTCCGTCCATCTGTCTGTCCGTCCATCCTTCCGTCCGTCCGTCCACCCCGTCCGTCCACCGCCCATCCGTTCGCCCATCCATCCATCCATCCATCCGTCCATCCATCTGTCCATCCATCTGTCCATCCATCTGTCCATCCATCCATCCATCCATCCGTCCCATCCTTTCATCCGTCTTTCCATCTGTCTGTCCATCCATTCATCCTTCTCTTCCATGCCTCAATCCGTTGCCTCAGCCTTCCACCCATCTCCACTTACCTTTCATCCTCTGTCCACTCTCCCCCTCCTTCCCTCCCTCCTTCCCTCCACACATATCCATCCTTCACCCATCCATCCACCCCCATCTGTCTGTCCATGCACCCATCCTTCCATCCACAGACTCCGCTTTCAGCCCGCCCAACCCGGGCTGCGATCCTTGCTGTAGCCCAACAGCGGCTGCATCACATCTGTATACCCACTGCCAACTGTCACTGCATATTTTCATCAGTGTTGGTTGCTTTTTGGCATTATTACATCTACATTGTGTAAGCCATCTGCAGCCCTATTTGGACATAGCCTCCAAGTGAAAAAAGAGCCTTAGAGCTGAATGCTGAAGGTGCTAATGGTGCGACAGGCTGACACACATTTGAATTTTAGCAGGAGCTTTTAATGAGTTAAATTCTGCCGATTGCTTCATGTTGGGAATTTCAAGCTTAAGAGTAAGTGGTGAGTGGCTCCTTGGGGAGCAGGGGTCAGGTGGTGCCCTCCATGCAGAGAGCGTGCAGTATCGCTTTGTTTTACGCTCACACCCTGGGTGCTCAGGGCTGAATTTGGGCTTGATACTCAGGATCACTTTTTTTTCTTTCTTTCCTTTATTATTATTAGTTTTTGCTTTTTGGGTGCGCACCTAACGATGCTTAAGGTTTACTCCTGGCTCTGCACTCAGGAATTACTGCTGGTGGTGCTTGGGGGGACCATATGGGATGCTGGGGATTGAACCGGTTGGCTGCATGCAAGGCAAATGCCCTACCTGCTGTATTATCACCCGGCCCCTCAGAGACCACTCTTGGCAGAGCTCAGGAGACCATCTGTATTGCCAGGAATTGGGCCCAGGCCTACAATGTGCCAGGCCAGCGCCCTGCCCACTGTTCCATCCCTCCAGTTCCAGACCAGGTGTGGTCATCAGTAACAGGGTCAGATTGTGCAGGCATGGGTCCGTGAGATTCTGCTTTGCCAGACAGAATGTGTTGGTGGAGGAGCTCAGTCTGAATCAGTTTCTAATCAAGTTTCTGAGTTAAAACGGTGCCTAGCCAGGGCTGGACGGGCCGGGCAGGGCAGTATCATTTTATGGGGCTTTTCCATTCTGCCAGCACGGGCTCCTCTTCAGCAGGCTGTGCAGGCTGCTGGCCGCCCTGGTCTCGGCTTTCTGATGACCCTCGCCTAGAGCCGCCCCCATCCTGTCGGCCCTCCCAGCTGCCTGTTCTTCCATCCCTGCAGCCCGGCCAGGAAAGGATTCAGGCTGCTGGGAGCTGCTGACTTGGGGGTGGGCTGCAGGTGCTGTGCCTGGAAGCCTGGCCTAGGGAAGGGCAGCGCTGGGGGGCCTCTGGGGACAGGGCTGGGTCACCAGGCAGATGGACACTGCCCAGGAGGCCAGGAGCTGAGTGTGCCTCCCTCTGCCTCTCTCACTGTCTGCGCTGTTGTCTGTGTCTGTCTCTGCGCCCCTTGCCCCACCCCGCCAACCAGTGGGTCTCACTTGGGATTTTCCTGAAATTCCAGAGATGAGATTGTCCAGTCCAAGGAAACCAGATCTCAGGCTGTAGGGCTGTAGGTGGCCTCAGGCCCCGGAGTCCTGCTGCTGCCAGGACCAACGGGGTTTCCCCATGCTAGTGGGCACTACGCTGCCACATGGGGGATGTGGTGTGAATTGGGGCCACAGTCTCCAGCCTCTGCTATTCCGGAACTCTAAATGCATCAGTGAGCATCACCCAACAGAGGAGGGGTGAAGCTCTGAGGATCCCTATCTGGGTCACACGATCCTTCTCCTGCCCTTGGGTGCACACAGGGACTAACGTCTGGCTGTGGGAGCCGTGGATGCTGTGAGCATGTGAGTGCTATGGGTACTGGGTGCTGTGGGTGCTGTGGGGGTGTGGTGCTGTGAGTGTGGGTGCTGTGGGTGTGTGGGTGCTGTGGGGGTATGGGTGCTGTGGGGGTGTGGGTGCTGTGGGTGTGGGTGCTGTGGGGGTGTGGGTGCTGTGGGTGTGTGGGTGCTGTGGGGGTGTGTGGGTGCTGTGGGGGGTGGGGTGCTGTGAGAGTGTGGGTGCTGTGGGTGTGTGGGTGCTGTGGGGGTATGGGTGCTGTAGGGGGTGTGGGTGCTGTGGGGGGTGTGGGTGCTGTGGGGGTGGGTGCTGTGGGGGTGTGGGTGCTGTGGGGGTGTGGGTGCTGTGGGGGTGTGGGTGCTGTGGGTGTGTGGGTGCTGTGGGGTGTGTGTGGGTGCTGTGGGGGTGTGTGGGTGCTGTGGGGGTGTGTGGGTGCTGTGGGGGGTGTGTGGGTGCTGTGGGGGTGTGGGTGCTGTGGGGGTGTGGGTGCTGTGGGGTGTGGGGTGCTGTGGGGGTGTGGGTGCTGTGGGTGTGTGGTGCTGTGGGGGGTGTGGGTGCTGTGGGTGTGTGGGTGCTGTGGGTGTGTGGGTGCTGTGGGGGGTGTGGGTGCTGTGGGTGTGTGGGTGCTGTAGGTGTAGTGGGTGCTGTGGGGGTGTGTGGGTGCTGTGGGGGTGTGTGGGTGCTGTGGGGGTGTGGGTGCTGTGGGGGTGTGGGTGCTGTGGGGGTGTGGGTGCTGTGGGGTGTGGGTGCTGTGGGGTGTGGGTGCTGTGGGTGTGTGGGTGCTGTGGGGGGTGTGGGTGCTGTGGGTGTGTGGGTGCTGTGGGTGTGTGGGGTGCTGTGGGGGTGTGGGTGCTGTGGGTGTGTGGGTGTGTGTGGGTGTGTGGGTGCTGTGGGTGTGTGGGTGCTGTGGGTGTGTGGGTGCTGTAGGGGGTGTGGGGGTGTGGGTGCTGTGGGGGTGTGGGTGCTGTGGGGGTGTGGGTGCTGTGGGTGTGTGGGTGCTTTGTGGGTGTGTGGAGTGCTGTGGGTGTGTAGGTGCTGTGGTAGTGTGGGTGCTGTAGGGTGTGTGGGTGCTGTGTGGGTGTGTGGGTGCTGTGGGTGTGTAGGTGCTGTGGGTGTGTGGGTGCTGTGGGTGTGTGGGTGCTGTGGGGGTGTGGGTGCTGTGAGAGTGTGGGTGCTGTGGGTGTGTGGGTGCTGGCTGGCTGTGTGGGTGCTGTGGGGGTGTGTGGGTGCTGTGGGGGTGTGGGTGCTGTGGGGGTGTGGGTGCTGTGGGGTGTGGGTGCTGTGGGTGTGTGGGTGCTGTGGGTGTGTATGGGTGCTGTGGGGGTGTGTGGGTGCTGTGGGTGTGGGTGCTGTGGGGGTGTGGTGCTGTGGGGGTGTGGGTGCTGTGTGGGGTGTGGGTGCTGTGTGGGGGTGTGGGTGCTGTGAGGGTGTGGGTGCTGTGGGGGTGTGGTGCTGTGGGTGTGTGGGTGCTGTGGGTTTGTGGGTGCTGTGGGGGTGTGTGGGTGCTGTGGGTGTGTGGGTGCTGTGGGTGTGTGGTGCTGTAGGGGTGTGGGTGTGTGGGTGCTGTGGGTGTGGGGTGCTGTGGAGGTGTGTGGGGTGCTGTGGGGGTGTGGGTGCTGTGGGTGTGTGGAGTGCTGTGGGGTGTGGGGTGCTGTGGGGGTGTGTGGGTGCTGTAGGTGTGTGGGTGCTCTAGGTGTGTGTGGTGCTGTGGGGTTGTGGGTGCTGTGGGGGTGTGTGTTCTGTGGGGGTGTGTGGTGCTGTGGGGGTGTGGGTGCTGTGGGGTGTGTGTTCTGTGGGGGTGTGTGGGGTGCTGTGGGGGTGTGGGTGCTGTGGGGGTGTGGGTGTGTGTGGGTGCTGTGGGTGTGTGTGGGTGCTTTGGGTGTGTGGGTGCTGTGGGGGTGTGTGGGTGCTGTGGGGTTGTGGGTGCTGTGGGGGTGTGTGGGTGCTGTGGGGGTGTGTGTTCTGTGGGTGTGTGTGGGTGCTGTGGGTGTGTGTGGGTGCTGTGGGGGTGTGTATGCTGTGGGGGTGTGTGGGTGCTGTGGAAGTGTGGGTGCTGTGGGTGTGTGGGTGCTGTGGGGGTGTGGGTGCTGTGGGGGTGTGTGGGTGCTGTGGGTGTGTGTGTGCTGTGGGTGTGTGGGTGCTGTGGGGTGTGTGGGTGCTGTGGGTGTGTAGGGTGCTGTGGGTGTGTGGGTGCTGTGGGTGTGTGGGTGCTGTGGGTGTGTGTGGGTGCTGTGGGGGTGTGGGTGCTGTGGGGGTGTGTGGGTGCTGTGGGGTGTGTGGGTGCTGTGGGGGTGTGGGTTCTGTGGGGGGTGTGGGTGCTGTGGGTGTGTGGGTGCTGTGGGTGTGTGGGTGCTGTGGGGTGTGTGGGTGCTGTGGGGGTGTGGGTTCTGTGGGGGTGTGGGTGCTGTGGGTGTGTGGGTGCTGTGGGTGTGTGGGTGCTGTGGGGGTGTGTGGGTGCTGTGGGGTGTGGGTGCTGTGGTGGTGTGGGTGCTGTGGGGGTGTGTGGGTTCTGTAGGGGTGTGGGTGCTAGGGGAACTGTAGGTACTATTGGAGCTGGGAGTACGGGGCCTCGGGGAACCCCATGACTCTCTCTCATCTGAGGTCCCTCTCAGCTCTCATTTGAACCCACGGAGGGAGTGACTGAGGGGTCCAGGAGAGAGCTGGCTGAGGAGGGTCTCTGTCCCCGCCTGAGGCATTAATCAGCGAGAGCCAGAACGTGTCCCTCTTCATCAGTTTTCCTAGAGTGGCTTGATACAGTGTTGATGGCCGAGGGGCTGAGAGAGGAGTGAAGTGAGCTAGCACATTTCGGGGACTTAGCTGTGGCTCCTCTGCTTGGCGCAGGTACCTAGGTGCCACCTAACGAGGCATTTTTGGAATGGGCTTGAGCCTAGAAATGTGGCCAAGTACAGCCTCGCAATGGTCACTTACGCTCCGATTTCAGGCTGTGGCGCCAGTGCGCTATTTCCAAGAAAACCCTGGGGGTTTCTTCTCTCTCTCTCTCTCTCTCTCTCTCTCTCTCTCTCTCTCTCTCTCTCTCTCTCTCTCTCTCTCTCTCTCTCTCTCTCTCTCTCTGCTCCAAATTTAGACTTTAGTTCTAGAAGCAGTTGGATAAATCGGAAATTTTAGGCCTAAAAGAAGAAAGTTAGATGAGACGGTGGAGATTCACCAATAGCAGATGAACTCTAGGAGACACGCAGATGTGGGCGAGGACAGGGCTGCGTGCGAAAAGGGGGCAATGGGGCCCTGTTTCTGGTTATGGGGCACCCGCCCTGCCGCTTCTCTGGTTCTGTGTCCCGAGGATGGGGCTGGATCCGGGCGTGTGCACGTCCTGGTCTCCGTGTGCCCTGCGGCCCTGCCCGCGCGCCCTAGGCTGCTCTCCTCAGTCTCCCGAGCTGCTGTGGGGCGTGTGCTGCTGGACACGTGCAGCCCTTTCTGTGCCCCCTTCACCTACTGACCCCTGGCTGGCCATGTGTGGCTGGGCGAGGTCCTGAGCACTGGCACGAGCTGGGAGGTCCGGCAGGCAGCAGCGGGGACAGTGACCGCCATGTGGGCTCTGCCTCCCGCTGCAGCCCCCTCCTGCTGGTCAGGGGTAGGGGACGCCTCAGGGCCACCGGCCCACAGTATGTGGACCCTATTCCAGCCTGCGTCAGGTGTCTTGCCCTGGGCAGGCTTTGCTGTCCATGAGCCGCTGGCCCTCTCTGTTTGTGGAAGCATCGTTGGAGCGTCTGTCTCACCGATGGCCACCCCACGGTGTCATTGTGCGGATGTCCTTGTTATCATGCTCTGATCTCCAAGCCACAAGGCCCCGAACAGGGTGTCAGGAGAGGTTGGAGGAGCAGTAACCCCAACGGTCTGGCCTGTGCCTCCCGACCCACCCCCATTGGTGGCAGATGCTGTCAGGGGACACTTCTCACTGGGACCAGCTCAGCGTGGCGAGTGGCTCTGACCTCGGCCAGGCACTGGGCCCATCAGGGACTTCACCTCAGGCTGTGCTTAGCCTTTGGGGTCCAGATCCCCGGCAAGGTTGGTCTTGTTCAGATCGACACATCGACTCTGGTATTCCAGAGTTCTTCTTGCCAGTAGAACAGGCCAGACGGCCGTTCCGCAGACCAATGTTGGCGCTCTTAGTCCTCCACTGCTGCTCTGGTTGAGAAAACAGGCTTCAAAGGCAGAGTTGCCCAAATCTGGAAGTGAGGCAAGTGTTCAAGCATGGAGCATGTGATGGAGTAGCTGGGACATGGACACGCTGAGGCACCGCTCGGAGGTCAGGAAAGATGAAGCATGCAAGTCGCTGCTGGTGGATGGAGCTGGAGAGTCATGCTGACTAGTGTCAGGAGACCGCAGGCGCGGGTGGTCAGTCAGATGACAGGCCCAGTTTAATCAGTCAGAAGACAGCAGGCTCTGGGTGGTCAGTCAGAAGACGGCAGGTCCAGAGTGGTCAGTCAGAAGACGGCAGGCACAGCGTGGTCACCAGAAGATGGCAGACCTGGGGTGGTCATTCAAGAGATGGCACGACCGGGATGGTCAGTCAGGATATAACAGGCCCGGGTGGTTAGTCAAGAGATGGCAGATCTTGGGTGGTCACCTGGAAATGGCAGGCCTTGGTGGTCAGTCAGGAGATGGTAGACCCAGAGTGGTTAGTCAGGAGATGGCAGGCCCAGGTGGTCAGTCAGGAGATGGCAGGCCCAGGTGGTCAGTCAGGAGATGGCAGGCTTGGCATGTTCACAGGGAGGCGGCAGGCCGGGGTTGTCAGTCAGGAGAGGGATGTGAAGCCACATGAAATGGACGCCCAAAGGCAGCAGCCTCTAGTAGGAGGCTCATTCCTGAGGGATATGTGGGTTCAGTCAGGGGATGGAGGGGCAGGGTGGCGGGGAGCTCTCACCCAGGTGAGGCTGAGGCGCTGCAACGCTTCCTGGCAAACCCCGCATTCACACTGCAAACTGAATTGTCTTGTAAATTCTAGTGCCGAAACAGAAGCATTCTTCCAGAATTATGTGTACGCATTTTATCAGGTGCTAGAGCGGAACCCAGGGCCTCACAGCTGCAGGCTGTGCTCTGCTGTGAGCAGCCGAACAGGCAGTGCTCATCTCTGTGTTAGAAGGGCGCCACACATCTGTCCCCTCACACGTGGACCCTGAGCTATTCAGTCACAGAGCTGCTGGGACTAAGGCAGCCCCGTTCTTCCCTGTCAGAGCGTGTGCCAGAGGACCAGACGCTCGGTTTCGGTGCAGCTGGAGTCAGGTACTGGTCTCAGGGAAACTGCTTCCTCCCTGGTTTCATTGTCCTGGTGAGGAGACTTGGGGAGACCAGCAGAGGAAAGGCCTCGGAGGGCGCTGGGCCCAGCCTGGCAGTGTGGGTGCTGCCACTGTGACTCTCCATGGTGCCTCCGTGCCATTGCTTAGACACTCAGTTTTCCTGCAATGTGTCAGACCACTTGGACACTGGTGTTGGGACCCGTGTCGTGGCCGGGGCTGTGCTGGCTGTCACTTGGGAAGGGCTGTCTCCTCGGGTCATTTCCTGCCTCCGGAAGCTTCCAGGTTGACACCACTGGTCACACATGCATGCACCCATGCACACGTACCTACACATTCACACGCTCATCCGGCGCACTCACAGTCACATACACCTTGCATCTGTATCTGTTTGCATGCACTCAAGGCCTACTTGCTCACAGCCCATGTACATGCATAATCCATATGCACATATAATCCAGATACACACATAATCCATATGCACATATATGCAGTCATCCACATGTACACATGTATTAATATACATGTACATTATACACAAACCATGCTCAGACTCATAATGCTCATACACATCATCCATGTACACACATGTATACAGTCATTCACGCAATGCAGTCACACATATCTCATGCACATACATGCACACAAGTCACACACATATACACATCTCATGTATATGCACATACATGTACTCAAGTGACCACTTAACTCATGTACACACATGTATGATCACTTATGCACAATCACCCATGTTCACACTTAATAGCTCACAGATTACCCATAGACATGTGCACACACTCACATACATGCATGCTATTACATACATGCACACAAGTCACAATATACACATCTCATGTACATACATGCAGAAATGAGCACTCAAACACAGCCCATGTACAAACATTATTCACCCACACAATACATACTTATAAACCCATGTTTACACATACATTCATAGGTACACACAAGTGTGTTGACATGCACATACATATACTGACACAGAAATACACATATCCATGTATACTACTGCAGGCATACACAAATACCTGTATACACATAACACACATACACACTCTTACATAGTCATTCATATGTCTACACTCACATGTACATGTACACACACGCAGACACACCCACGGACATGCCTACAATTGCCAAGCCCTGCCCCAGCGTCCATTCACCTCTATCATTAATCCCTCTTCCGCCTATGCCCCCATCCATGTCACTTGCTCTTCCTCTCTGTTGGAGCTGGCTAGCCAGTGGGGCTCACTGGAGACAGGACCCAGCACCTCGCCAGGCACGGGGTGGGTGGTGCCTGCAGTCTACCACACCAGCGGTGTGTCTGCATCGCTCCCCCACCAGCCAGAGGCGCATGTGGGTAAGCAGGAAACTCCACCAGAGCTTTCATTATCCAACCACGTGGGCTGATGGCAGAGACTCTGCCCCCTCCCTCATACACAGTCAGTGTGACACCACTGTGAGGGGGACAGCTTCATGCATCACTCAAGAAGACTGTGTCATGCGACACTCAGCAGTCAGTGTGACACTGTAGGTGGTGACAGTGTCACATGGCACTCCAGTGTGACACTCAGTGGAGAGAATATCATGTGTCACTCTCAGTGTGACGCTTGGTGGTGACAGTGTCCCCCTGTCAGTTTGGCGCTATAGGTGGTGACAGTGTCCCATGTCAGTTTGGCGCTATAGGTGGTGACAGTGTCTCCTGTCAGTTTGGCGCTATAGGTGGTGACAGTGTCCCCTGTCAGTTTAACGCTGTAGGTGGTGACAGTGCCCCATGTCAGTTTGACGCTGTAGGTGGTGACAGTGTCCCCTGTCAGTTTGACACTGTAGGTGGTGACAGTGTCCCCTGTCAGTTTGGCGCTGTAGGTGGTGACAGTATCCCATGTCAGTTTGGCGCTGTAGGTGGTGACAGTGTCCCCTGTCAGTTTGATGCTGTAGGTGGTGACAGTGCCCCATGTCAGTTTGATGCTGTAGGTGGTGACAGTGTCCCCTGTCAGTTTGATGCTGTAGGTGGTGACAGTGTCCCATGTCAGTTTGGCGCTATAGGTGGTGACAGTGTCCCCTGTCAGTTTGGCGCTGTAGGTGGTGACAGTATCCCGTGTCAGTTTGACAGTGTAGGTGGTGACAGTGTCCCCTGTCAGTTTGATGCTGTAGGTGGTGACAGTGTCCCCTGTCAGTTTGGCGCTGTAGGTGGTGACAGTGCCCCATGTCGGTTTGACGCTGTAGGTGGTGACAGTGCCCCATGTCAGTTTGGCGCTGTAGGTGGTGACAGTGTCCCATGTCAGTGTGGCGCTGCAGGTGGTGACAGTGTTCCCTGTCAGTTTGGCGCTGTAGGTGGTGACAGTGTCCCCTGTCAGTTTAGCGCTGTAGGTGGTGACAGTGCCCCATGTCAGTTTGACGCTGTAGGTGGTGACAGTGTCCCCTGTCAGTTTGATGCTGTAGGTGGTGACAGTGTCTCCTGTCAGTTTGGCTTGATGTAGGTGGTGACAGTGTCCCCATGTCAGTTTGACACTGTAGGTGGTGACAGTGTCCCCTGTCAGTTTGATGCTGTAGGTGGTGACAGTGTCCCATGTCAGTTTGGCGCTATAGGTGGTGACAGTGTCCCCTGTCAGTTTGGCGCTGCAGGTGGTGACAGTGTCTCCTGTCAGTTTGATGCTGTAGGTGGTGACAGTGTCCCATGTCAGTTTGGCGCTGTAGGTGGTGACAAGTGCCCCATGTCAGTTTGGCGCTGTAGATGGTGACAGTGTCCCCTGTAAGTTTGGCGCTATAGGTGGTGACAGTGTCCCATGTCAGTTTGACGCTATAGGTGGTGACAGTGTCCCCTGTCAGTTTGGCGCTGTAGGTGGTGACAGTATCCCATGTCAGTTTGACGGTGTAGGTGGTGACAGTGTCCCCTGTCAGTTTGATGCTGTAGGTGGTGATAGTGTCCCTGTCAGTTTGGCGCTGTAGGTGGTGACAGTGCCCCATGTCAGTTTGGCGGTGTAGGTGGTGACAGTGTCCCATGTCAGTGTGACGCTGTAGGTGGTGACAGTGTTCCCTGTCAGTTTGGCGCTGTAGGTGGTGACAGTGTCCCCTGTCAGTTTGCGCTGTAGGTGGTGACAGTGCCCCATGTCAGTTTGGCGCTGTAGGTGGTGACAGTGTCCCCTGTCAGTTTGGCGCTGTAGGTGGTGACAGTGTCCCCTGTCAGTTTGGCGCTGTAGGTGGTGACAGTATCCCATGTCAGTTTGGCGCTGTAGGTGGTGACAGTGTCCCCTGTCAGTTTGATGCTGTAGGTGGTGACAGTGTCTCCTGTCAGTTTGGCGCTGTAGGTGGTGACAGTGTCCCATGTCAGTTTGATGCTGTAGGTGGTGACAGTGTCCCCTGTCAGTTTGATGCTGTAGGTGGTGACAGTGTCCCATGTCAGTTTGGCGCTATAGGTGGTGACAGTGTCCCCTGTCAGTTTGGCGCTGTAGGTGGTGACAGTATCCCATGTCAGTTTGACAGTGTAGGTGGTGACAGTGTCCCCTGTCAGTTTGATGCTGTAGGTGGTGACAGTGTCCCCTGTCAGTTTGGCGCTGTAGGTGGTGACAGTGCCCCATGTCAGTTTGACGCTGTAGGTGGTGACAGTGCCCCATGTCAGTTTGGCGCTGTAGGTGGTGACAGTGTCCCATGTCAGTTTGACGCTGTAGGTGGTGACAGTGTTCCCTGTCAGTTTGGCGCTGTAGGTGGTGACAGTGTCCCCTGTCAGTTTGCGCTGTAGGTGGTGACAGTGCCCCATGTCAGTTTGGCGCTGTAGGTGGTGACAGTGTCCCCTGTCAGTTTGATGCTGTAGGTGGTGACAGTGTCCCCTGTCAGTTTGACGCTATAGGTGGTGACAGTGTCCCCTGTCAGTTTGGCGCTGTAGGTGGTGACAGTGTCCCCTGTCAGTTTGGCGCTGTAGGTGGTGACAGTGTCCCCTGTCAGTTTGGCGCTGTAGGTGGTGACAGTGTCCCCTGTCAGTTTGACGCTGTAGGTGGTGACAGTGTCTCCTGTCAGTTTGATGCTGTAGGTGGTGACAGTGTCCCATGTCAGTTTGACGCTGTAGGTGGTGACAGTGTCCCCTGTCAGTTTGGCGCTATAGGTGGTGACAGTGTCCCCTGTCAGTTTGACACTGTAGGTGGTGACAGTGTCCCATGTCAGTGTGACGCTGTAGGTGGTGACAGTGTCCCCTGTCAGTTTGACGCTATAGGTGGTGACAGTGTCCCCTGTCAGTTTGACGCTGTAGGTGGTGACAGTGTCCCCTGTCAGTTTGACACTGTAGGTGGTGACAGTGTCCCATGTCAGTTTGACGCTGTAGGTGGTGACAGTGTCCCCTGTCAGTTTGATGCTGTAGGTGGTGACAGTGTCTCCTGTCAGTTTGACGCTGTAGGTGGTGACAGTGTCCCATGTCAGTTTGGCGCTGTATGTGGTGACAGTGTCCCCTGTCAGTTTGACGCTGTAGGTGGTGACAGTGTCCCATGTCAGTTTGACGCTGTAGGTGGTGACAGTGTCCCATGTCAGTGTGGCGCTGTAGGTGGTGACAGTGTCCCTGTCAGTTTGGCGCTGTAGGTGGTGACAGTGTCTCCTGTCAGTTTGGCGGCTGTCGGTGGTGACAGTGTCCCCTGTCAGTTTTGGCCGCTGTAGGTGGTGACAGTGTCCCCTGTCAGTTTGCGCTGTAGGTGGTGACAGTGTCTCCTGTCAGTTTGACGCTGTAGGTGGTGACAGTGTCCCCTGTCAGTTTGGCGCTGTAGGTGGTGACAGTGTCCCATGTCAGTTTGGCGCTGTAGGTGGTGACAGTGTCCCCTGTCAGTTTGATGCTGTAGGTGGTGACAGTGTCTCCTGTCAGTTTGACGCTGTAGGTGGTGACAGTGTCCCATGTCAGTTTGACGCTATAGGTGGTGACAGTGTCCCCTGTCAGTTTGGCGCTGTAGGTGGTGACAGTGTCCCCTGTCAGTTTGACACTGTAGGTGGTGACAGTGTCCCCTGTCGGTTTGGCGCTGTAGGTGGTGACAGTGTCCCCTGTCAGTTTGGCGCTGTAGGTGGTGACAGTGTCTCCTGTCAGTTTGCGCTGTCGGTGGTGACAGTGTCCCCTGTCAGTTTGGCGCTGTAGGTGGTGACAGTGTCCCCTGTCAGTTTGGCGCTGTAGGTGGTGACAGTGTCTCCTGTCAGTTTGGCGCTGTCGGTGGTGACAGTGTCCCCTGTCAGTTGGCGCTGTAGGTGGTGACAGTGTCCCCCTGTCAGTTTGACGCTGTAGGTGGTGACAGTGTCTCCTGTCAGTTTGGCGCTGTCGGTGGTGACAGTGTCCCCTGTCAGTTTGACGCTGTAGGTGGTGACAGTGTCCCCTGTCAGTTTGACGCTGTAGTTGGTGACAGTGTCCCATGTCAATTTGACACTGTAGGTGGTGACAATGTCCCCCTGTCAGTTTGACGCTGTAGGTGGTGACAGTGTCCCCTGTCAGTTTGCGCTGTAGGTGGTGACCATGTCATGGCATCTTGATGCCAGTGTCATGTGTCACCCTCAGTGCTGACACTCAGTGGTGACAGTGTCACATGTCACTCAGTGTGACAATCAGGGTGACCCCCCCTCTCTGGCTGGGGGTCTCAGGCATTGCCTGTGGGTGGAGCTGTGCTTGATTTCTGGTGCGTGTCCTGAATGTGCTGGGGCCTGACTGAGCAGGGCCACTAGGGTGAAAGGAGAGTGTGGGTGCACAACCCTTGGCAGAGAAGTGGGGCCCCAGACTCACCCTCATCCATTCACTCAGGCCCACCCTCATGCCTGTCCTGCCAAGCTTTATCCCGGGGGCCCTGAGCACCTCCTGCTGGGTCTGGGGACTGGCTCAGAGGGAGACCTTTGAGCACCACTGGCCCCAGGTGTGATGTGTCACAAGCAGCGTGTTCTCATGTGCGAGGAGGCATGTGAGCTGGCGTGCAGTCAGGGTGTGTGAGCAGGTGGGCACGCAGGCAGGAGTGTGGTCTGAGGTTGGTCCAGCAGTAGCAGATGTGCAGCCAGGTGTGTGATCAGGTATGTGGGGTCAGTGTGGGAGTAGGTATGCGCCACCTACTGTCCCTGACCTGGTCTCTGTCCTGCATGCCCCAGGGCTGGCCCATGAAACTGCACTGACACGGCAGGACACAGCGGGCAGCGATGCAGCTGACAGTGTCTGCACTTGCGCAGAAACGCGAACCGGCCCCACCACGGACTGTGCCCCTCGCATACGGCCAAGTGTGGGAGCCTGAGCTGAAGCTGCTGGTGAGCTTGTCCCTACTGCCAGCAGAGTGTCTGGGCTCTGGGGCCTGAGTCTGGTGGGTGAGCTCAGGCCAGGGCGATGGAGGACTTCCCCTCTGGGCCTCAGTTTCCCCATCCCTAAACGAAGGTCTGCTGGGACCACCTTGGAGAGATCTTCCCGGTCTGCGGAGCACAGTCAGAGTCTCTGCAGGTTTTGTCTGACACTGACAGCTCAGCCAGGCCAGAGGGAGCGAGGGTGCCAAGCGTGACCACAAGAAGGAAGCAGGTGGGCAGGGGTCACAAACTTACAATTTGCACCTGGGCAGGTGCCTGACCAGAAGAGCAGCCTGGACTGGTCATGCAGGGAGTGTATGCTTAGGGCTGGGAGGTGCCGTCCCCACAAGGGGCCCAGGGGCCAGGACCAGATAGTGTTTGGGAGGATGCCTCGGAGTCCAGGGCTGTGGCTGGGGGTGCCCCAGCTGGGAACTTGAAGGAGAAGAAAGAGGGTGAGGGGCAGGTGTTCCCCACAGTGGAGGGGGGATATGCACCCCAGGGTCTACCCTGGGGCCAGACATGGGCACAGTGAGAGGGTTCTGGTGGACCAGGCATTGGTGGCCAGTGGCTTCGCTCTGTCCACGATCAGGCTGCATGGTTGGGGCCTGCTGGCCGGGACGCTGCACTGCAGGCGCTTGTCGGGCGAGCGCCCACAGCCTCTGAGACGGAAACCCCTTCCCTGCTAAGGCGCTTCTCGGGCGAGCACCCGCAGCCTCTGAGACGGAAACCCCTTCCCTGCTACTGAGGAATAAATATACAGACAGATCCCTTGCTTCCCCAGGGTCCTGTGTCCCTCTCCCTGCACCTGCAGGCTTGTCTGGGGGCCGTCACCATCCGGTGTGTGGCAGGGCAGGGGCGTCTTGGATGGGAGAACCGGAGTCTTCTCTAGGGCTAAGCGCTGCATGTTGGCTAAGCTCTGTGTGGTTCCCAGGGCTGTTTCCAGCTGCCTTTGTGTTAGTAGCACTTGAGGGTTTATGGGGATCAAAGGCAGCTTCTCTGGCGCTGGGCTCCTCGACAAAGGGGGCGCTGGGCTGCGGCACCTTCCTCAGGGCAGGCACCAGGTGGCGCCACTGCAGCTTCTTAAAAACACTGATTTAAGGTTTAAAAAAAAAATCATTACGGGCAGGATGGTTGCTGGTCTCCTGGGCTGGCCAGGCCACGGTGAGAGCTGCCTGTGGGGTCTCACCTGCAGACCCCATGTTATATACAGAGCTGGAGGAGCCGCGAATCCTGCTGAGGGCCATGAGCAGCCGGTACCCAGTGAAGCTGGCTGGGGACTTTCCCGCACTGCCCTCAGCCCGTGGGGACATGCACTGCGTGTGCTGAGGGCCCTGGGCTCGGTCAGCAGCTCAGGGAACGCGCTGCTCCGTCGAGAAAGCCGCTTTGTTCCAGCGTGTTGTTTGCACAGAGGATTGTTCCCTGAGCTCAGCCGTCGTGGACTCACCAGCTCGCTCCTGGGCTTTGATTTGACGTGGGCGCAGGGCCGGCGCGCAGTGGGACAGGAAGAGCGATCTGTAGGTCCCCTCCTGTAATTGAGACATTCCAGCCTAAAACACTATTTATCGGCGTCGCTAATGCGGAGTGATGGGTGGCGAGGCTGCTTCAAACACGCCGGGCAGATCAGCGTCGAAATTACAGCCTCCATCCTGCATTCTTTCGGGTTATCCTTTATTTTTATAAAAATATCCCTCCCACGGAACATATATTTTGAGATTAAGAAGAGCCTTTTCTTTCCCGGGAAGAAGAGTCCCGACCCCCCCAACCAGGCGTGAGCTTCAGAGGGGCACAGGCACCCCCCCACCCACTGCCCGCACCCCTCATGGTGGATTCCTGGCACCCCTGAGTGCAGCTCCTGGGCCAGGCCAGGGACTGGGCACTTGCAGGGGTGAAACTTCACCACGATGTGCCCAGGGCTCTGCGCCCCCACGTTGATGAAGCTGCAGACGGAGGGGAGTCGGGCGGGGGTCCCTTCCTATTGGTACACCCCCCACTTCTCATTACCTCGGCTCCTGGGGTGCCTATACCCTACACCCCCACCTGATCACCTCACCTGATCCTTGCAGCCCGATGCCCCCAATACCAACAGGGCCTTCCAGCTCGTCATGGGTGCGAGAAGCTGCCATTTCAGTCTGAGCAGCTGGAGTGGGTAGCGGAAAGGACCCCTCGCCTCCACCCTGCACCTGAGCAGTGCTGACCCCTCACCTCACCCTGACACCACCTGGGTCTTAGGTCCCTGGCCAGGAGGGGTCAGCCGTGCCCCCTGGGACACTGACGCCAGTGTCCTCAGAGCTGATCCTGACTGCCCTGCCCTGGCTGGCCTCCTGTTAGCATTTCCTGCCCTGTCGGGCCCCCGAGCACCCCCCACAGCCCCCGCCTCAGCTCCAGGATGAGGGACGCCAAGGGAAGGCAAGCTGGGGGCTGCACTGCAGACAGCCCTGCCTGCCCCTGCGGTCAGACCATTCTGTTCCACTGGCAGGTTGGGGCCCCTTCCCGGGCCCTCATCCGTGGCTATCCAACACTGATGCCTGGGTGCTAGGCTAGGCTATAGCCTCTCTCCCTCTGACTTTGCAGCTCGGGGGCCATCTCGGGGGTGGGGACACCACGCATCCCTGAATCATGTCAGCCCAGCACAGCCGCCCCATTAATTGAATCCAGGCCCTTTGACCTCTCCTCAGGAAGCGAACTAAAGGTGTAATAATTTTTACAAAGATGAGCTTTCTGCACTTCCAGTAATTTTTTCTCAGAAACCCTGTCATTTTTTTCTGGACTGGGGAGATGGCCGAGGCGGCCACACGCTCCCTCCCTACCCCCAGAGGACAGCACAGGTGAGAGAATGCCAAGGCAGCAGGTGAGAATAAACCACACGTGGGCATGGAGGAACAGGCTCATGACCTCATGCCCCCCACAGCCACCCTCCTCCGGCAGATCCAGCCCACGAAGCAAACCAGAGCCCACCTGGGAGGTCTCTGGGCAGAGTCCACGGGCACGGTGCGTGTCCACCAGCAGCTCCAGCACATGAGGACGCAGAGTCGGGAAGCAAGAGCCGGGTTGCTGCGCACGGTATGTGGTGCGGGCTCAGGGTCTGTGTTCAGTGGCGGTACCACCCGCCTACCCCAAGCGGGCCCCCTGCCTGCCTGGTGCCCATGTTGGAATAGAGCAAGATACCTATGACATGAGTTTCGTTGGCCATCAACAAGATCCAAGACAGGTCTGCGGAGGGGGGAGGAGGGGGGGTGGTGTCAGTGCCCAGGAGCCAACACCCATGCACCAGTGAACCTCAGCACCCTACAGCCCCGCTCTCCGCCGAGTCCCGCCCACCGCACGCCCTCCAGGAGCAAAGCCGCTCAGATGCTGGGTCGTGCCTCCACCAGGAGCTCCCTGACAAGCCTGCTCAGATAATTGTCCAATTATCTTTTAGTGTTTATCGATTTAAATGAGACAACCAACAGCCTGACCTTGAGATGTGAAACCGGGGCTTTGAGCTAATAATAGCCAATCTCTCGTCGAAGGCGACTTGCAGGGGGCGGGGCCATGTTTCTGCAATTAAGACGCGTGCAGAGAATGTGTGTCTCGGCGCCGGGCACCTTCCGTGCGCAGCATGCGCAGATAATTAGCAGCGTGGAGAAGGGTTTTGAAAGTGAAGCCACGTGATCAGTGATCGCTCAGACGGGGCTGAGCTGTTGGAGGTGTTTGTGAGCGAGGTCAACAGACGCCGTGGACATGCTTGAGTGCTGGGTTTCAAGTTGAGATGTGTGATTTCTGAGTGAAGTTATTAATGATGTGACAACAAGCTTGAGAAGCCCTCGTTTTAGTGGGGAGCCAGAGATGGCACATTGGGCTAACAAGTCAGTCGCCACGTCGAGGCGCCAGGGGCTTTGCTGTGACATCATGATGGCAGTGAAGTCTGGGAGAAGCAGTGGCTTTGGTTCTGTGGTTCTTTGTGCTGGACCTTTCCAGCGCCGGTCATGGGCACCCTGCCTTCCCTCACCTCTGTGGGACAGAGGTTTGTTAGTGGTGTGACGTGGGCTGTGTGGCTCCAATGGGCAGACTTGGCGAGTGCTCTCTCCTTCCAGACGCTCTGACCACGTGGAGCTGGGATCGGGGCGCTTCCCCTGCCGTGGCTGCGCCCATGGGGTTGGAGCTTGGCAATGCAGAACCCTGACGTGCTTACGCTGGCTCCTAGCTCCGTGTCCTGCAGAGAAGAGTCGGCAGGAAGACAAGCGTCCTGTGCTTAGGACTGGGGTGGCAGGGACAGCTCAGAGGAGGGCTTGGACACACGTGTGAACTTATGTGCCCACCCAGAGGCACATGTAAAAACTCACAGGGACACAGGCAAATGCACACAGACAAGTGCAAACACATGGGTCACAGGTGTGAACATGCATGCACACATGATCACATGTGCAAGCACATGTGTGCCCACAGGGGACACACCTCTGTGTACATGCAGGGCGGCACACGTGTGCATGCACATGTGACATGACTCTGGGGTCAGCATGTGGGGCTGTTCCCACGTGACCAGCAGGAGGGCAGCATGCATGGAAAGCGCCAGAACAGCCGACAGGGACAGAAATCCCCACTCCTGTCCATGCAGTTGGGGTCAGCGCAGCCGCTCATGAATTCAGCAACCGAGGTGTCAAGGCTGGCTGAGAGCCAGCACCGCTCTGAGCGCTGTGGGGACAGAAAGACCATACCTGGCCCTGGGCAGTGCTGGGCTCCCCTCAGAGGGGATGGGCAGGGCAGGAGCCATAGGGCAGTGCCTGCAAGCCCAGAGAAAAGGGGTGCTGTGGGCAGCACTGGGCAGAAACTGCTTCCGTCTCTGCTTCCGTCTCTGCTGCTGTCTCTGCTCCCCGTCTCTGCTGCTGTCTCTGCTCCCCGTCTCTCTGCTGCTGTCTCTGCTCCCGTCTCTGCTGCTGTCTCTGTTCCCATCTCTGCTCCGTCTCTGCTGCTGTCTCTGCTCCTGTCTCTGCTGCTGTCTCTGCTCCCGTCTCTGCTGCTGTCTCTGCTCCTGTCTCTGCTGCTGTCTCTGCTGCTGTCTCTGCTCCCGTCTCTGCTGCTGTCTCTGCTGCTGTCTCTGCTCCTGTCTCTGCTGCTGTCTCTGCTCCCGTCTCTGCTGCTGTCTCTGCTGCTGTCTCTGCTGCTGTCTCTGCTCCCGTCTCTGCTGCTGTCTCTGCTCCGTCTCTGCTCCTGTCCCTGCTGCTGTCTCTGCTGCTGTCTCTGCTGCTGTCTCTGCTCCCTCTCTGCTGCTGTCTCTGCTCCCGTCTCTGCTGCTGTCTCTGTTCCCCGTCTCTGCTCCCGTCTCTGCTGCTGTCTCTGCTGCTGTTCTCTGCTCCCCTCTGCTGCTGTCTCTGCCTCCCGTCTCTGCTGCTGTCTCTGTTCCCGTCTCTGCTCCCATCTCTGCTGCTCTGCTGCTGTCTCTGCTCCTGTCTCTGCTCCCATCTCTGCTGCTGTCTCTGCTGCTGTCTCTGCTCCCCCTCTCTGCTGCTGTCTCTGCTCCCGTCTCTGCTGCTGTCTCTGCTCCTGTCTCTGCTGCTGTCTCTGCTCCCGTCTCTGCTCCCATCTCTGCTGCTGTCTCTGCTCCTGTCTCTGCTCCCGTCTCTGCCCGTCTCTCTGCTCCCGTCTCTGCTTCTGTCTCTGCTCCCTGTCTCTGCTGCTGTCTCTGCTGCTGTCTCTGCTGCTATCTCTGCTCCTGTCTCTGCTCCCGTCTCTGCTCCTGTCTCTGCTCCCGTCTCTGCTGCTGTCTCTGCTGTCTCTGGTCCTGTCTCTCCCCATGACTTCCTGAGATACTTCTGTCCCCTCCCCCTCTGCCCCTCAGCACCTCCTGGGCCATGCACATCACACAGAGTTTCTAAGAGAACAAGGGGGCCTCTTGATGGGGGCCCCAGCACCATGCTTGGTTTGCCAAGTAGGTCTGTCAGCTCTTCCAACCTTGGAACCTCCACCTGGACCACAGGAATTCTTTGACCCAAAGACCTCCCCAAGTGATGGATGTGGCACGGTGGCCGTGGGGTGGCCTGGCCCAGTCTTGTGTCCCCATACCACCGAGCAGTCCTGCCGGACAAACCTGACACAAAAAGCAAAATCAGAAACCCCGGCCCTGCAAATGCTGTGAGACAGAGGCTGACGCTGGGCCAGCAGCTGTGCCTGGAGCAAACGCTCAGTGGCTGCTGCTGTTTGATGCTGCTGGCCAGCCGCACCTGCTCCCGGGCCCTGCTCAGTCTCTGGGACTTCAAAGCTAGCTGCACCTCAGAGAGCTTGGCATAGGGTACACCCTGCGCCTTGCACTCTCCACCCTGTCCCCTCAGCCCAGCACCTCTACCCTCCACCCTGCACCGTGCATCCTCCACCCTCAGCCCTGCACCCTGTAGCCCCCACTGTCTACCCTGCTCCTGCCCGGCACCCCTCCACCCTCCTTGAAAGCCCGTGCCCCTGTTACCTCTGCTCCAGACCGCGTCACACGTTCAGCCGGCACCGCTGAGAGTCTCCTGCGGGAATTCTCCACCTGCCTGCAGGGTTTGGAGCCCTGAGCCTGGGGTGTGGCACATTTTCAGGTCTCCAACACCCTTGTTGATTGGGGGTGTCTTTGGATCAAAACTGTTCCTACGCCAGTGGGGAGCAGTAAAAGGGTGCAGTGGGGACCGGCAGACCCTCCATCTCCTGAGCTCTCGCTGCCCTGAGAAATCGCTCCCCATCCCTCGTTCTTCTGTGGACTGTCCAGCACTAGGGACTCAGTCTGGGAGACTCACAGCTGCTTCCCTGTACTTCCCAAACAGCAGGTGCATCTAAAAAATTTCTTGAAGCATCGTGATTTACAAAGTAAAAAAGGTTTTCATAGTACAGTTGTTAGAAAGATCCATACTTCAACACCATTCCCACCATCAGTGTGTTCCCACCTATCCCTGATTCCCAAGCCTGCTCCCTCAGCTGGCACTAATTACATTGACCATTAAAGCACCTGCATGGAAATGTTACTGATAAATCCATTTTTCTCCCTCTCTGGTTAGTTATGGGTGAATCTGGCCGAATTCTGTTCTTGAATTTACATTCTGAGTTTTTAGAATGTGGTTGGTTTCCACCAGTTTGAAAGACGCCTCCCGGACAGGACAGAAGTGGGGAAAGGGGCCCCAGTTCCATCTCCACATAAGCCCGGTGACTTTAGCGGCGAGACCTGCATACCTGGACTTGAAATCAGCTGCTGTCTTGGGTGGACCTCCTAATGAGCTGTGGACTCTGGACATTGAAAATGACTGCGATTATGGTGAGTGGGGTTCCTCTGGTTTCTTCAGAGGCCCTGTTGGGATGGCAGGCCAGGACCAGACCCGTCTTCCTTCCTGGACAGTTCATGGTCAACCAAGCATGGGAGAGCCGGATGGCAGCTCTGCGCCCTGTGTCTGTGTCTCTGCATCATGGCCAGAGGCAGTTTGGGGCGGGTCCACCAGACCCCGGACGGGAAGCAGGTGCATTTTAGGGGCGAGTATAGGGAGCCATGGGTGAGGTCTGTGCCGTGAGAATCCCAGGACTAAGGTCTCTGGGTGATCTTTTAGCCCTTTTTCACTCTGTTCTGGTGTACAAAGCTCTGAAAACAGTGCTCACGGCAGAGAAAAGCCATCACACATGGCCGTCGGGGAGCCCAGGCAAGCAGAGTTCTAGACCCTTCTCCCCACAATGCTGCCTGCAGTGTATGAGTCTCGCTGAAGACTGGGCAGCAGTGTGTGAGCTTGTGGTGGTGAGTGAGGGTGGAGCCTGCACCCTTCCTCACTTTCCAGTTCCCTGGACCAGCTTCTGGGACTTCCTGGCTGGTGGTCCACTCTCAGGGTCTGACCCCCACTCTTGCGGCCTTTCCTGCATGGCAGGAAGGTCATGCCCCGAGGGCTGGCCCTGTGCACCGGCCGCACACCCTGTCTGCGCTGCCTGCTGTCAGGCTCTCATACTCTGGCTTTCCTTTCTCAGGGCTCCGTGCTCCTGCAGGCCCGCCCCCCATGTGCCTGTGCCAATCAGGAGGAAAGCTTTGCACCCCACCCTCTCTTGCCTGCAGCCCACCTGAGAAGGGGCAGTAGGGCTGGTCCTACAGATGAGGACAGACCTGTGTAGCGAGCCTCGGCACCTTGTTTTGGGAAGTGAGTCACCAGGAACAGCCCTGGACAGGCAGGGGCCCAGGCTTTAGCTCCTGAGTGGGCTCTTGGGCCAGACAGAGGCACCAAAGTCATGAGCTCCAGCGGGACCAAGCAGAGTGAGCCATCGTCTCTGCAGGTGGCAGAGTTCTTGGGGGGACAGAAACATGGGGTGCCTCCAGGTTTGGGAGAACTCAAGCTCTGAAGGTGTTTGTTCCACCCCAGGCCATGTGGAGGGGCTTAGCAATGTGGCTGCCCGCTGCACTGTTGGACTGTTGAAGTCTGGCTGGGGTGTGGGGCGGCGGTGCCCAGGAAGCGGCTGATGGGCAGCAGCTGTGCCAAGAGAGCACCAAGGGGGCCGGGGGCACCTACACAAAGGACGGGGGTCCCAGGCCTGGCCACTCATGCTGCCCTCTGGGTCCTCAGAGCTTCAGGCCCAGCCAGGGTGGTGTCTGCTCCACATCAACTGAGGATCAGCATTTCCTCTGTGCGAGAATCACAGATCGTAGAACTAAAGAGAGTGCTGGCCTGCACGTGGGTGAGTCCTGCCTGCAGAAAAGGGGCATCTGTGGCATAGCATGTGTGTGGCACTATGAGCAGGATGGGCAGTGCGGGGGCAATGGAGCCAGTTTCCTGGTCAGGCCCTGTGACCTGTGCCTGCTCCGCCCCTCCAGCCTGTCAGTCTGCAGCCAGAGCTGGTGGCGACCTGCGCTTTCCTGAGGGCACCAGCCCCTGTTCCGGTGGGCTCTGACAAGCCACTGTGGAAGGACTGGATACGGAGCTCGTTCCCACCCCCGGGACAGAGCTGAACAGGGAACAAGCGAAATTCCAAAAAGTGAGCCATGGAGCAGAGCAGACGGATGGAGGGGTGCTGGGGTGTGTGCACACAGCTGGTCCCCACACATAGGGTGTGGCTTTGGATGGGGGCTCACCTGCCAAAAGGGGAGTAGCGGTGTGTGTGTGCCAGGGGGTGAGTCACGTGCATGGAAGCACCACAACAGGCACTGAAAAGTCAGGACGTTGCGTATGGGGTGGGGTGGGTGGCGGGCCACGAGACCTGGGCCCAGAGGCACAGTGTGAAGCAGAGGGTCTTCCTGGGGAGAGCACACTTGGGCGGGCAGCGCCGGGGCTGGCACAGGGACATTCGCGTGTCCAGCGAGAGCAGAGAGAGGCAGCTGTGGGCAGGCAGATGCGGGCTGGGCCGGCTATGGCAGGAGCTTCCCTGGGAGCCTCAGGCTCTTTTCCTTGGACCCGGAGTCTGTGCCCCGGACACCCCACGGCCAGGTGCTGCTGCATCAGTGTAGCCTCCTGAGCTGCCGGGGCCTCTGGCAGGGCCCAGATGTGCTGTAGCAGTGCGTCTAGAGGCACAGAGCCGCCGCTTGGGGCCACATGCAGAGGGGCCTCAGTGCCGTGTTGGTTGCTCCATCTTCTGCTAGGTGCTGCCTTCTCCTGTCCCCAGCAATTCACTGTAAGCACCACAGGCTGTCCACACAGGAGCCCTCTGAGTACAGGGTCAGTGCACATATATGCACTCTAGTGTATAGGTGTGGGCCCTATTAGCAGGTATAGGCCCAGTGCACAACCCCTAATAGGTATGGGACCCAGTACACAGGTGGGAACTCTAATAGACAGGTGTGGCCCTAAGAGACAGAGGTGAGCCCGATAGACAGGGGTGGGCCCCTAGACAGGTGTTAATCCACTGCACA
>JAJIBD010034189.1:0-24508 GCA_021461705.1 Cryptotis parvus
GGAAGACAGTGACACAGTGATGGGATCATAACAAATAAAAAATAATTAAATAATAAACTTCTCAGCGTTGTGTGGGAAGTGACCCTACTTAGATAACCTTTACAGCAGCCAAATAGCTCATCTTATAGAAAGAACAAGGATGTCGGAACTAACAGAATTGTTCATGATTTCACTCTAGTTTGATTGCAATAATTTCTAAGTTTATTACTAAAGTTTTATAATGGAGAAAAATCTCTTTAAAAATATATTGAATATAAAAGTTTCTAGATCATCTCATAAACATGTAAAGTAGCACGAACAGGAAGAACAGGAAACCAAGAGGGTTAAAAATGAGCATATAAAATAATGGCCAATACACATTTCAGATAAACCTCTTTTTTAGGCAATTACCTTAAAATGTCATTTCTATTATATTTTAGCTCATTTGCTTTACTATTGTGCCACATTTTGGGCTTAGTATATAAAATTAACAGAGAAGAAAGGTTGACCTCTGTGAAGCCATTTTTTAAAGTGTAGCCAGGGGGGCCCTAAAGAGTTGCGTTATCACTGTCCCTAAACTGGAGTCCAAAGACCTTTGGACTACACCTAAAAGCATTTGTCTCAAGAAAGTATCAAACAAGCAATTGTTTGCAAATTCTTCCAGATACAACTGATAATTATGGAATTTTAGCTACAGGATAGAATAAGTTAAATTTTAGTTCTTCCCTTTCTACAGAGTCAAGACATACGGAGAAGAGCTCAAGCTATAAAGAGGAAATAAGCTTCTGGGGCCGAGGATAACTTTCCAAGCAATGCTCCAGGGATGCCAAGGGTAACTCCTGGACATCAGTGGGGGAACCAGGTTGCACATGTCACATGCCAGGCTCTATGAAAGAGCGTTGCTCCAGCTGTTTAGTGCTCGGGAACACTAGGACCACCCTAACAGTGCTCAGGACCTCTGAGACCACATCCCATACTGCCTGGGAGCCACACAGTATTAAAATTGGAGCCAAGGTCTCACACATCATACAGTCTTACTTCCACTACCCTCTCTTCCCCAAGGAGGGTAGGAAGACAGAGAAGCAAACAATACCAGCAAGGAAGAGCCGTATCTGGGATACACTGTCAGGAGCAAGAATCACCACTCACAGATTTCCATTGAGCTAAAGCTAACTGAGCACTTATATTGTCATATAGAAAGTCAGACATTGACCAAGTCCTTAAGAAGGACAGAAGGCACTGGGAGACAAGTCTAATGTCTGAAGAAGATAAGTGTAGGCATTCTGCAAGGCTTCCTTAAAGGATTTAAGAGTGGAAAACTGAGCAGTCTGTTTCCGGCTAAAAGGATGAAGGATGGGGAATATGGTCAGAGGGAACTGGTATAGAATCTCCTGGATGGCTTGAGTGCAGGCAGCTAGGGGCGAGTGGACACGGTACATATCTCTGCACCGTGTTTAAAACTTTTACATCATTTGAAAACCTTAAACAAGAGAGTGACACAGTCAGCAGGGATGGAAAGCGGTATCAGGTGTTGGTGCTGGGAAATCATGAAAGATGATTGTTTCTACAGAGAAAGAATGAGGTTATCTAGCCCCAAAGAGAAAAAACATTCTTTTAAAAGCATGTAACACACCATTATTTATTGCTGCACTTACACAATAGCTAGGATATAGAATTAATAGATGTCTTTCAACAGATGAGTGAATAATGAGACTGTATTATATGTAAAAAATGGAATACTAGGCAGCTGCAAAGAATAACGAAACCATAGAAATTCACAACTTGGATGAAACTGGAAGAGATCATGTTAAGTGAAGTAAGCGGGAGAGAAGGACAAACACTGGATGATCTCACTTATCTGAGTGTAAGAAATAATAGGACAAGGGAATGCAAGGTATAAATGGAGGTGGCTGCCTAGATTACCCTGGACCCTAGATTATAGAAATGATAGCAACAGCAAAATGAGAAATTAAAGGGGGCAAGTAGGAGAAACAAGCAGAAGATGATAGAGGCAGTGATAGGGGGCAGTGCTCCGGGCACATAGGTGGGCGGAGGTGTGATATATGTGATATATTATACACATGCTATATATAACATATAGATATACATATATAATATACATGCTATATATACTATATATGCATGTATGTATATGTATATATACACACATCTATAAATAAAATCCACAGAGCCAACAACATTGTAAACATGAGACCCAAATTACAATAATCAATTTTTTTAAATGTGCCTGGTAGAAGCAGGAGGCTAGGGGTGGGAGCTGGAGAGACCTAGACACCGGTGAAGAACTTACACTGGTGGCAAGGTTGAAACACTGTATGTCTGAATTTCTATTATGAACAAGTTTGTAAATCCAGGTGCCTTACTAAAACACTAAAATCATTTTTAAAAAAGTCAACTCAGCATGCCGTTCTAATGCTGGCCATATGTTCTCCAATGCAAGCAGTCTTTCTTACCATACCTCACTGCTGTAGTATGGTGTGATGATGTGAGATGATCTGAGCAACACACTGCTCACACTTTCCCCAGTCTCAGAGAATTTACAGTTGGAAGCTTCGCCTCCTTGCTTATTAGCTGGGGGAGCTTGGGGGCCACCCGGAGATATTCAGGGACCTCTCCTGGTCTGTGTTCAGCGGCTAGACCTGGTTCTATGTTCAGGGACTGTACATAGGCAGAGAGTCAAAACAGGGTTATGGACACAGTTGCATGCTAGGCAAGTATCTCACACTTTACCTTTGTGAGGTTTACAATACCAGTATGTATCTTATTTCTCATACTGGCCTTTAGTGATCCAACAAATTTAGTAATGGTTCATCTATTCACACCTTCCTCTCATTTCTTTTCATGAGAAAACACACCATTATCATCTTCTATGGAAGAAAAGGGTCCCTAATCAGTAAGTCTTGTAAATCCAACTGTCAACACTACCTGGGAAAGCTGTAGAAATCTGAACTTCATTAACTCTATTAAAAATCAACCCATTAGTTATACATTTACAACACCAAGAAACAATAATTATAGTTCTCTCTCCTTTGGTCACTGAATCATTTATAGTTTTAGCATTGGAGAGACTAGAAGCCAATATTTTGCTTTTACTAGATTTCATTTTTACATAACCTAGGTCTGTGTCATTTAATTCTCATTTTTCTGTAATTTTGACATCTATCAGTCATTTTGACAGGCAATGAGTTGACATTACTTCAAAGCTTATTTTAAAAGACAATCTCCAAATCAGGAGTTTAGGAAGGAAGGTTTTTATTTATTTTAAAAGCTGAAGTGGGAAAGGAAAATGGTGTAGCCACTGTAAGGAATATGGTGGTTCCTCACTCAAAAGGAATCTGAGCTAACACATTACCATATGATCCCTGTTTATATAAGCCACGTATAAAGGATTCAAGAAGTAAACTAACCCCAACTTTCTATCCTTATCACTCCTTTAACATCACAGACACCTCATTGAGACTTGTGGTTGTGAAGTTTATGTTCTGCCTAAGCTAGCAGAAGAAATTCTTCCTGAAGAAGTCAAGAAGAAATTGGTGAGACTGGAAGATAATACAGAAACCAAGATACTTGCTTTGTATGAGGCTGACCCAGGTTCAATTCCCAGCACCCCATATGGACTCCTGAGTCCCACCAGAAGTGATCCCTGAGCGCAGAGTCAGGAGTAAGCCCTGGGTTCCAGCTTCATCTCCCAAAAATACATGGATACTCCATGACTATATTGAGGCAAAAGAAAAAATCTGAACAAAGAAGGTAAAATATTCCAGAACTATTGGATAGCAAGATAGCACAAGACAATTATTCCCAGAAAAAAAAAACTCCTTGCCTTGAAGTACTTTATGAACTAAGGTTTATCAAGTCTTATGAAGTTAAGAAAAACACATATCTTTGGCCAACCAATTTCATTCTAGAGAAATGAAAATCAGTTCAGAAATAAAGACTTAAATAGGAATGTCCATGGAGGTTTTGTTTATCACTTGTACCACTTGTCACTTGTCTTCCCATTGGTCATCCATTTGCTCGAGCGGGCACCAGTAACGTCTCCATTCATTGGGAATGAAGTCTTTTTTTTTTTTTTTTTTGCTTTTTGGGTCACACCCGGCAATGCTCAGGGGTTACTCCTGGCTCTGCACTCAGGAATTACTCCTGGCAGTGCTCGGGGGGACCATATGGGATGCCAGGGATCGAACCCAGGCCGGCACAGGCCAGCCACATGCAAGGCAAACGCCCTACCCGCTGGGCTATCCCTCCGGCCCCATGAAGTCCATTATTATTACTGTTTTTGGCATATTGAATACACCACAGGTAGCTTGCCAGGCTCTGCCGTGGCTCTGGGTTCATCCCAGGGGGGCCCATTCTTTTTCTATGTCAGACAATCAACCAACCTGGGTCCACGGGGCAGAGCCCTGGGTGTAGACAAGCCTGTCTCCTGTCTGCCACCTGTCGATGCAGCTGGGCACTGCAGCCACACCTGCAAAACCTCGAGGGGCAGGAAGTTTTGTTTATAATAGCCCAAAGTTGTTACAACTGTAACATAAATTCTGTAAGCTCTAATATAGTGATTAACACCCACAGCACTATAATAAAAATTTAAGTCTTTTCATTTTTTCTCATCATAGAAAATAAATAATAATTATACAAATTGATAAGCAATATTAGGTAATGTTGCTATAGTAATCATGTGGTAGTAAATAAATATATTATAATAAACAAGTTGGATACAAACTTATGCATCAATACAATAAAAATGGGAGCAGAATATAAAACTGGAATAGCCCACAGATCTAATGAGAACGGATAAACTAGCAATACAGCAAGAGTAAAAGACTCTTGTAGACCCAGCATGGAGAGAATGAAGCCAGTCCATACGCTCACAAAGGATGCATTGCTGATTTAATGTACACAATGTAATGTAGACGACATATAATGGGAACAAATGACCTAAATAAAACCTCAGAACAGAGTTTTTCCCTCATGGCAAGTGAGCTGGAACAGAATTGACGGAAAGAGTTTGGAGGAAGTTTTAGGAAACAGAATATTCTGATTCTTTATAAGGGTGTGGCTTTCACATGCGCCTGTATGGCCTAAGACTTGTTCATTTCACTGCACGTCTATTCTGCCTCAATCCATTGGGAAAATGGAGGCACACACTAGCACTGATCTGATGCACTACTTTAGCACTGCAAATATGCTCTTCCACTAAGGGACTTGGCACATCCTTCCTCAATCCCTGTCAGCCTCCTTCATGCACTCTTCCCTCTGGGTTTCTTCCCCAGACCCCTAAGCAGGCCTTCCTACAAACACTCCTCAGCCCTCAGCTCCTGAGCACCCACACCTCAGCTGAGAACGAGGCCTCTTACTTGCTTGCTCCTCTCCTGATGGCAAGGCCAGCCTTAAACAATGACTTAAGACCCAATGATAATAATGTGATCATTGGGTCTTACGATCACATAAGACAGAACCTGGGTTGTGTTGTGCTTTCTCTGTGCTAAGGGCCCTCTGCATGTCGTCAATGTCTAGTTTGTCAATGAATCCTGAGAGCCCCCAGGTCCCAATAAGCAGAGATCATGAATTATCGAAAGGTTCAGTGTTCTAAGGCTTGATACAACCAGATCAAAGCATAATTCCTAGTTGTTAGAATCATAGGTTCTAAAATACTTTTCTAAAACTTTTTCTTCCCTGCCCCTCGAGGTGTTGCAGGTGTGGCTGTGGTGCCCGGCTGCATCTGCAGGTGGCAGACAGGAGACAGGCTTGTCTACACCCAGGGGCTCTGTCCCGTGGGCCCTGGATGGTTGATGGTCTGGAGAGAGAAAAAGACTGGGCACCCCTGGGATGAACCCAGAGCCACGGCAGAGCCTGGCAAGCTACCCGTGGTGTATTCGATATGCCAAAAACAGTAACAATAATGGACCTCATTCCCAACAAACGGAGACATTACTGGCGCCTGCTCAAGCAAATGATGAACAATGGGAAAACAAGTGGCAAGCGACAAACTTTCCTCCACTTAAAAGTTCCACTTCCTTATCATAATAAAGAAGATACCTAAAGAAACCATTAAAAACACAAGAGCTTTAGGTGTGGGACTCCTAGCAGATTGCTACAACCCAATGGCCTCGCCCTGTTACTCCATGGGGCAATGACCAGGTCCACATTGCAGGGGCAGCTCCTGACCCTTTGTAGCTGGGGGCCTCCTGGGTCACACCTGACAGTCTTTGGGAGCAGGAAGCTAGCGGGTGCTCAAAAAGGAGACCCCCCCATATGCACAGCAGGTGTTCTTTTTTTTTTTTTTTTTTTTTTTGCTTTTTGGGTCACACCGGCGGCGCTCAGGGGGTTCCTCCCTGGCTCTGCACTCAGGAATCACTCCTGGCGGTGCCCGGGGACCATATGGGATGCCGGGGATCGAACCCGGGCCAGCACAGGCTGGCCGCGTGCAAGGCAAAGGCCCTACTCACTGGGCTATCGCTCCAGCCTGCACAGCAGGTGTTCTAACCCTCTGAGTATCTCCCAGACTTAAAGAGGTTTTTTTATTTTTTAACTTTTTATGAGACACAGATAAGATATTCACATGCTATTTTGTTTAATTTGTTACACATCTATCTTTTGAAATGAAAGTGTCACAATTTGAGTTGAAGATATGCATAAAAAGCAAAAAGGAAAGAAAGGAAGAAGGGAGAAAAAGAAGGAATCTCTTTAGAAATTAAAACATCTTTCTTCTTTAGTTTTAATAAAACAGGAAGAAGTAATAACCTCAAAATGGACTTTTTTTTCTTTCCATAAATATACAAAACTCTTTATTTTGAAGCCAAAACTACCAGGGATGTGGAAAATATCTATTTTGACGGAGCCCTGTAAACTCTCCTCGCTGATTTCTCAGAATCCTGGGAAAGCCCAATGGAAGAATTCCTGTTGGTAAGATGCAAACACACAAAAAGGAAATAAAAGGAAAGTGTAAAGAGCTTTTCAACTGAAATGTGCTAAACAGAAACAGCTATGTTTCACTGCTTGGTAAACAAGCACTGATAATTTACAAATGATAAAACTTACAAATAAACCTTGTCAAGAAACAAAATACCGGGGCCGGAGTGAAAGCACAGCGGGTAGGGCGTTTGCCTTGCATGCAGCCAACCCAGGTTCGATTCCCTGGCATCCCATATGGTCCCCTGAGCACCGCCAGGAGTAATCCCTGAGGGCAGAGCCATGAGTAACCCCTGAGCATTGGCAGGTGTGGCCCAAAAGAAAAAAAAAAAAAAAAAAAAAAAAAAAAAAGAAAATACCATAACGCTCTTGAGCTCTTGAGGACCGGCCACAAATAACTCCATTATTCACCTCCACTTGCCATTCACATCAAACTGTTCTTATACTGTAGTCTTAACTTTTCGTTGTTCCTGCTGTTTTGTTCTTGGGGTCCACATCCAGCAGAACTCAAGGCTTACTTCTGGCTCTGTGTAGAGGAATGACTCCTGATGGGAAGGGGATCACATGGAGTGCTGAGGATTGAATGCAGGCCATCAGCATGCAAAGCAAATGCCCTACCCTCCGTACTATCTCTGGTGCAGGTAAAGAAGATTGCCAAACAGTTCTGAGTGACAGGACATCAGTTCTGGCTGGAGGCACTGTCTGGCTGATCCCTAGCTCTCTCTCCTGCCCATACTCTACCTGCAATTTGATTCTATAGTTCATTACTTCACCAGGAGACAAAGGCATGGCATTGATAGATGAATCCTGGAGACCAGCAGAAAGAAGTCTCTGGGTCTTTGAGAACAGTTCCTAAATTCCTTATCTATCTCCCCATCACGGACTAGAGTCACTTAATGCTTATGCACTGGAGACTGGTGAAGAGGAAGTGGCACTGTGTGATGCCGGGGGCCAGGTCTACAATCCTAAGACAGGATGTAGACCTCTCATCCTGAACCTTGACCTGCTATATGAACAACGGCCACCGCACAGAGGTACCTGAGATGACACAAAAGGAGAGTCTAACCTTCTGCATCTGCCCAGAACCCCCAAAATCTTCCCACTCCTCAGCTGCCTTTACCACCTGTCTCCAAGTACTACAGACCTCAACATACCCAATCAGCCAAAGCCTTCCTGAAAGCTTGACCCACAGAAAATTGCGAAGGTGCCAAATGAATCTCGTTCTAAACCATAAAGATTTCTAGTGATTTCAGGCCAGCCAGAAGAGGAGCTCTGAATGAAAAAAATAAAGTCAAGCAAATATAATATATAACATAGATGCCTTGTTGGCAGTAATTAAGAGATACAGGGTGAGGCAGAGCACAAAGGCCTAGAGCACATTCCTGACAGGGGCAATGCCGCAGGTTTGATGCACAATGCCTGGCTCGTGGGGGCATCACGGGTATAACACTGGGCGCTCTCCAGGCCCTAGTGTCGAACGTTTAGGCCCACAACATTGGGTTACTGGGCTGAGTGTACCCAGAAGACTGGAAGATTTTTTTAAAATGTATTAAAAATATCTGGAATCGTGCCAGAGCGATAGTCCAGTGGGGAGGGCGGTTGCCTTGCATGCAGCCGACCTGGGTTCGATCCCCAGCAGCCCATATGGTCCTCCAAGCACCGCCAGGAGTAATTCCTGAGTGCAGAGCCAGGAGTAACCCCTAAGCACGCCGGGTGTGACCCAAAAAGAAAAAGAAAATCTGGGATCAAAAATTCAATGTACGGGGCCGGAGTGATAGCCTAGCGGGTAGGGCGTTTGCCTTGCACGCGGCCAGCCTGTGCCGGCCGGGTTCGATTCCCGGCATCCCATATGGTCCCCCCGAGCACCGCCAGGAGTAATTCTTGAGTGCAGAGCCAGGACTAACCCCTGAGCATTGCTGGGTGTGACCCAAAAAGCAAAAAAAAAAAAAAAATTCAATGTACTTAATGATAAAGAATTTATTACTTTTTAATGATAAAGAATTTATTAGTTTTTGACATCAAAATCAAGAAAAATATCAGATTTGAAATGTTTAGGCCCATATAAAGCAATAGAAAACTGAAAGAGAATCATTTTGAATAAATACATATACACAATACTAATAATTTCTAACATAAAGTTTCTAGGAAGGATTGGTGCCGGATTTATTTTAACAAACAGCCAAGTCTGACTTCTACTGAGAAGCTCCAGTGTTCAAGCTATATTCTATTCTAAAATTCCTTTGAATAACAGTTGTAGGAATTTGGAATTCCCCTACTTAAAGAATTCCTCTACCCTGTCAATGTTCTTAGCAAATGATTTCTATTTAGATGATACAATAATAAGTCTCCATCTAGTTCTGCTTAATTCTTCAGATATGTTAAAGAAAACCACAGCAGACATCCAAACTAATGAGGTTTTATAGAATCCTAGCCAACAAGCGGCTCTTGTCTAAAGGTTTGCATAAAACAAAGGCCTTCTGTGATTATGTTCCCACAACAAAGTGCTACTTCCTAATTAAACCTACACAGAAAATTAAGCGCTACTTCAAAAGGCAGCTTTATTTTCAATGCCATAGAAAACGTTTCCTTTTTTACTAAATTTATCTTCTAGGAGGAACATTACACATTGCTACCAAAAAACCTGACCACTTCTAGGTTTAAGGTTTTTTGTTTTTTTTTAAAGCACACTTCAAAAACATTGATTCATTTTCCTGCTTGGTAGACAAAAAGCAAGTTACGTAGAATCCAATTCTAGAAAGCCACTGCAAAAGCGTGAAAAAGTGTTAATCATCTCCAAATCACAGGGGAAGAAGACCCTTTGAATGGCAAGGTCTAAAAGAGAACAAAGGGCAGGAATTTAGGAAGAATCTGCACACTTCAAAACCAAAGGCAATTTGTAAGAGTTCCTTCTAGTCGCCCCATAAAATCATAATGGGAAGGAAAACATTGATGGAATTGCAGGAACAAATGAAGTGAGACCAAGGCAGCAGAGCCAGAAGGAACCAGAATCTCCGGTTTCCAGTCCACACCAAGGTACAAGAGCACGTGATGCCCAGCAAGGGGGTATGGTGGTCAGCCGCAATTTCATTGATCTCCAGAGAAGACCATCTGTATTCTAGGATTGCTGGGCAGAGCTAATGAAATAATTCAACGAGAGAAGAGGCCATCTATAACCTGTACCTGTCGATTGCTATAGCTATAGAAGCCACTCAAATCAAGCAACACCAAGAAACCTGCAATTTGACCTTTAAAATCACTTGCAAACATCGATCAGGAGGTCTTGTCAGTGGTGGAATCTACCACTAGTGTGTGGGAGTCAGAGGTTAGGCAGGACAGGGAAGGGAACAGTGTGCTAATAATCATTGTAAATGATAATACCAGCCTAGAACTGAGCATCAAACATAGGCAAAGGGATACACATGATAGCCTCTAAATGTATTTATTGCAAGCCACAATGTGAGAGACGAGAGAGAGAAGGAGAGAGGGAAGAGAGAGAAAAGAGAGAGAAGGAGAGAGGGAGAGAGAGAGAGAGAGAGAAGGCAAAGTGTCTGCCATAGAGGCAGGCTGGTGGAGGAGGGAGGGAATCAGGGAATCAGGGACATTGGTGGTGGGAAATGGGCACTGGTGGAGGGACGGGTACTGGAACACTATGACTGAAAACCAAACATGAACATCTTTATAATTGTATATCTCACGGTGGTATAAATAATTTTTTAATTTAAAAAAATCACTTGCACCCAGAGCATTTCTTAAATAGCTTATGTAGGAGATTAAATCCTTCTTGTTTGTTTTTCTGTTTTGGTCAAAAATACAAGTTACTACATCACAGAGAAAAAAAAACGAAAAATGCTGGCATGGCAAGTGTTATGCAAATAAGATCTGCCCTAAGGAGGCAGGGATAAAGTGATTAATTGTGAGTTTCATGTATATTTGGACCTGCTCAAGCTATAAAGCTATGTAAAACACCATGGCACAAATACTTATGTCTTAAATCTAGCTGGAGGGACGAGGTGCCCAGTGATGTATACAGCCCAGACCCTGCAAGCTCAGGGAGCTCCCCACTGGCAATTCTCCTAAAGTCAGTGTCAGTGTCGCCATTTGACAAAAGGAGATAACAGCACCCCATTCATCCGGTGGTCATGAGAAGTCAATAGCACGACCCAGATCAAGTGCTTGGCGCGAGGGTCTAGCCCACAGCACCTCTGTCGTAAATGAGCACTATTGCAACATTAGCAAATACATAGAAATTCTGTGATATTATCAGTGGTTGTTTCAGTGGGGGAGGGTTTTGTTGAATATGGCTTACTTGTGCCTTCTAATTTTTGTTTTATCTGAGCCCATATTATTTCCCCTAATAAAAATAGTATTTTGGCTTATGAAACAATGTTCTCAACATCTACATATCTGCACTTCTTAGCTAATCCTATCATGTATATCTCATTAGATTACATCAAGGTCTTGTGTAACATTTCCCTTGCACAATGTCTGAAGATTACAGGACTTTTTTAAAATTTGGTTTTTCTTAAATAGAATCCTAGTGAGATACACAATTAAAAATTCATGATTGGGTTTCAGTCATATAATGTTCCAACACCTGTCCCTTCACCAGTGTATATTTCCCACCACAAACGTCCCCCCAGTTCCCTCTGGCCTCTCCCCCCATCCCCTCCACCCAAATGGACCCTTCCTCCCTGGCCCCTCCTTCCTCCCTCCTTCCCTCCCTTCCTTCCTCTCTGTCTCTCTCTGTCTCTCTGTCTCTCTGTCTCTCTCTCTCTCTCTCTCTCTCTCTCTCTCTCTCTCTCCTCTCTTTCCTTTTTTGGCATTATGGTTTACAGCAGATACTGAAAGGTTATCAGGTATATCCTCTTACCTACTTCAATAATCAGTTTCTGTCCAAAGTGATCATTTCCAAATATCATACTGGTCCCATCTCTCTCTAGGACTTTTAAGTTAGCTTCAGATGAACAACATGCCAGATATACAGAATATGACAAATATATACAAATATAACATGTACGTAATGTGAGGCATTAGGTGCTCATCAGGAAACAATCCTTCCTAACATATATATGGTTTTGGGCCACACCCGGTAATGATGCTCACCAGTTACTCCTGGCTTGTGTTCCCGGTGGTGTTCAGGGAACCTAACGGAATACTGCAGATCAAATCTCGCGTCAGCCACATGCAAGGAAAGTGCCCAACCCATTGTACTCTCTCTCCAGCCCGACCATTATACTCCTTAGAAATCATGCATTCTTTCCCACAGTGCTGTACAATTTTCCAGTCCCATCAACAAAGAACCAAGACTAAAGTTTCTCTCTAGATTCACCAACCCCCATAATTTTATTGTTTCTAACTGGTAACTATTTTAGTGAGGGCAAAGTGGTTTTGATTCACATGGTGATTTTCCTTATCATCTCTAAAATGATTGACATTGAGCATCCTTTCATCTGCCCAATATAATAACTTTAAGCCAATGTTCTCTACCTGGACATTCTTGAGTTTCATGAGGAGTGTATTTTACTGTAATTATCAGGGCACAGAAAAATGGTTACAAAGACCCATCATATGAGCAGGCTCTTCTTTCTAAACCTTTTCTTTTAAATTTTTAGCTGTCACAAAAGCTCCTTCCTCCCTTTCAGTGGTATAGAACCAAAAGGCTACTAGACAGAGATCAGCGTTAAAGAACCCACATATGTGTTGGTTAAACACTTGTCTGGTTGGGTTTGGACTGACAGTACTCAGGGCTACGGCTGGCTCTGTGCTCCAGCATCATGCCTGCTGGCTCTCACAGGAATGTAGATGGTGATGGGAATCATGCCAGGGTCAGCTTCTTACAAGATAGAAATCTGGCCCCACTTTTACATTTGTCAAAAAGAGACACTTTTCAGCTTTCTTGTTTCTTTTTGCTTTCTCAGCCACTCCTGGTGATGCTAAAGTGTCATCCAGATTCTGTGCTCAGGAATTACTCCTGGCAGTGCTCAAGAGACCACAGGGGATGCCGGGGGTGGAACCCAGGCTGTTCACAATGAAGGCAAGTGCCATACCCACTGTACTATTTCTCTGAGTCCTCCGTTGTATTTTTTTAAAACAAAAATACATGCTAATTTAATTCTTATGAATAGAATTTTTAAAGTAAAATATTGTTAAATACCAAAGTAAATATTCTAAAATATAGTGGGGGGGCGGAAGCGACAGCAAAGCAGGTAGGTATTCAATCCCCATTCCCCAACATCCCATATGGTCCCCCCAAGCATCGCCAGGAGTAATTTCTGAGTGCAGAGCCAGGAGTAATCCCTGAGCAATTGCTAGAGTAATTGCTGGGTGTGACCCCCAAAAAATGTTTAATACGATATAGTAAAATAAATATTATTAAATAGCAGGTATTATTTTTAAAAGTAATAACATTTTAATGATATTACTTAAATAAATGCTGGATTTAGAGATGACTACAAGAGTATGCCACCTGCACGGCAGAGCCTGGCAAGCTACCCGTGTCGTATTTGATATGCCAAATACCAGTAACAATTATAGACCTCATTCCCATGACCTGATGGAATGGTTTGAGGCTCTTTATGTTCCTGGAACAAGCAGATGCCCTTGGACTCTACTAGCATGAGAAAGGACATAAGGAGATGTTACTGGTGCCCTCTCCAGTAAATCAATGATGAACGGGAAGACAGTGATACAGTGACAGTGATTCCTCTTGTAATAAAAACTTATTAAAGCAAACACTGTAGTTAAATCTTAAGGCAAAGCTAATAGGCTTTCTGATAACAGCCCTTATTATCTTTTCTTTAGTTTAGATTTAAGGTAACCAAACATTACACACAAATACTTAAGAATGCCACAACTTCAACCGCTGCCACCAACTAGAAAATCAGGAATAAGATCAATGTCTCTTGCATTTTCCTACACTGAATAATGCTAACTAATTTTTGGCCATAAAACCTAATTACCTGAATATTATTAAGTTACAAAAAACACATTTGTAATATTAATTTACAATGATTCCTGATAATATTAATGTCTCTATAATTTTACTTTATTTTTTTTTTGATGTCACACCCGGCAATGCTCAGAGGTTACTCCTGGCTCTGCACTGAGGAATTACTCCTGCCAGTGCTCGGGGGACCATATGGGATGCCAGGGATCGAACCCAGGCCGGCACAGGCCGGCCGCGGGCAAGGCAACGCCCTACCCGCTGGGCTATCGCTCCGGCCCCTATAATTTTACTTTATAAAAGCAAAACTTTAGACTTTGCATTTTCACAGGTAAGAAACAAAGCCATCGAAGGCCTTACCCATCTATTGAATGTAATGTTTTAATTAAACTGCAAACAGAAAGAATAAAGGAAAGCATAAAACCAAGCATTGATTCTCGCCACAATTATTCACTCAGTGACTTCCAAGAAAGAAAAGGGAAGTGGAGGAAAGAGAAAGCAAACAGAGCTTCTGCCTTCGGGGCAGGCAGAATCAAGATTGTAACTGCCAGGGCTGGCTTCATTCTGAAGGAAGCCTGAGATTCCCAGGAAGGGGGAAAAGGTCCCCCAGGAGGTATAAGCCTCTTCTAGATTTGAAAGACAATGAATCTGAGAATCAAGAGTGAGATATGAGAGGACAGGAAGACACCTTGACAAGGGAAAAGGAGGGTTGCGGTCAGTCACACAGAATTCAGTTCTACTAGTCAGTGGCAGCCAGCCCTGGGTACCAGAGAAGGAGCATGCTCACATCTTCAACGGTATATTCTGGTCAAGGCAGTGAGAATTTAATAAATTCTTTCAGCTGAGTTAACATGATGGGAAATAAAGGACCATAGCAAACCTGTGATCAAAATAGAATAACAAATTCAAATGTTCTATAAGGTAACTTACCTATTCTGCTAAAAACTCGAATTTTTTTCCAATCAAGAAGGGTAATTCTGGGGCTGAAGCGATAGTCTAGCAGGTAGGGCATTTGCCTTGCACGCAGCCAGCCTGTGCCAGCCCGGGTTCAATCCCGGCATCCCATATGGTCCCCCAGCACCGCCAGGAGTAATTCCTGAGTGTATAGCCAGGAGAAACCCCTGAGCATTGTCGGATGTGACCCAAAAAAGCAAAAAAATAAAAAAAAGGGTAATTCTGATTAGAAGATTTAAGAAGCACAACAGAATACTAGACTGCTGATGATCATTCTGTAGTGCACACAACTGTAAAATTATACTCTATACCTATATACCTGGAATTTGTAAATTCATCTAATGTTATGGACAGTTACCCAACCAAAAAAAAAAAAAAGAGTATAACAATTAAAATCAATAAGGTCTATTTTGGGTCCTGGTTTGAAAAAGAAAAATAAAAAGAATAAATTAGCGTAAAATATTACTGTTATTTGGTTATAGATGCTAATGGAGCATAGTGCCTATTCAGAACAAATGTTCTCTTCTTGAAGACACTAGCTAGGTACTGGGGAAAATGTCATAGCTGTTGAATTACCCTTTGTTTACTCCCTCAGTAGGTGTTTGTCTCCTAACCAAGTGTAAAGACTTGCCAGCCTAGATTTCGTATTGTAAGTAAAATGTTCTCGTTTCTCCTTCCTATATGCCTTTTGCATATTTTTATCTTAGAGCAATGTCCCTTTGTATAGAACAGGAAGACAATTAATGCTATGCATTTGTAATATAGGAGCTAATTAACTCTGAAATGTTTACTCCTGGGCATTGTCATATTTCCTAACCTAAAGCCACAGTTGCCCTTAGATTTATTCTACTTCCTTACACCCCAAAAGATGGGTCCCATTGCAGGACTTGGGTGGACCCAGGGCAAGCCATGAGTAAGCTACCCTGGCCTCGACATGGGACAGACTAAATGGCATAAGCAGTATAATGAGCCAAAGGCACAGTCATTGAACAAACTGTTTGACCCAAAGAAAAGCAATTGATTTTGGACCCTGTTGGGGTTCGGATAAAATTAACCTGGCCTGAGAACTGTAATCTGGAATATATAACAAGATGTCCCAGGAAAATCCACCTTTAAGCTTAATCCCAGGTGTTTAAAGATAGCCTCCCGCGGCAAGCCTAGCGAGCTGATTGACAGCCAAGCAGTAACTTAGGTCATTCCCATGACCTAAAAATGGTTTGAGTTCTTTATGTTCCTGTAGCAAGCGAGCCCTTGCTCTACGGCGAGACAGACATATGAGATTTACTGGTCCCCCGCCTGCAAATAGATGATTAACGGGAAGATCGGATCGTGAAGCTTAACAGGTAAATGCCTGTATCTCTTACTGTGTTTATACAAAATGACTAGAAATATTAAGATGATTGTTTACCAACAAAAGGAAAGGGGAAAACAATGTACTTGGATTCTGCCCTTGCCCAGAGTAGGTCCATAGCCCCTGGGCAGGATTCCTGGGTAGGGCTTTTACACCTTCTCATAGTTCCAGGACAAAGCCCATCACCTCCTGTAATGCCCAATCTCCAACCCTTTGGGATGCCTATAGCTAGCAGACTTGACTTACATTAAAGGGCTCCTGACTACCAAGAGGCCTGTGGTTTTGTTCCTTTGTCCATCAGTGGAGGGGAGAAATAGTTGCTGGAGCCGAGCGCTCCAGGGGACCCTGCCAAATCCCAATAACTCTTGGAGATCCCACTGAGTCCAAACAATAATCACTACCACTCACTTGAAAAAAATCTCCAGTAAAAAATATCTATGGGGAAACGCATAAAAATTCCTGAATCTCAGGTGCTCACTGTAACATGATTTCTGCATATTAAAAGATTCTTATAATAAAAGGGCGCAAAGAATAAATCTAAGAAAGGTTTGCTTAGCTATAAACATAATTGACTTTTTAAAATCAAAAGCATGAAGGAAATGTTATACTATGTGAAAGTAAATATAGAAATATTATGAGATAATAAATATAAAGGCTACTAATTATTTTAAATAATATTAATTTGGAAGCTTTTCTAGAAGCACTAGGAATTACCCAGTGCTCTATCACATGTGTACACACCTGTATTTGAAATATGCCTTTGAAGTAAGACCTAATACAGATTCCCCCGAGCCTCCTCCGGAATTCTTCAAGTGACTCAATTCTATTTAAAGCAAGAGGTTTCCCTGCAGGATGAAGTCAGGCATGACACATTCTAAGATAAAGGATAGTCTATGATGAGTTTAGAATCATGAATTATTAAAGTGTCCAGATGTTAATTTGGCCAGTCTCATATATCACATTCCTAATGATGAAGAACTGCTATGCTTGTTCCCTTAGAAAAATGAAAATAAATTGAAAAAAGCATAAGGCGATTCAAATCTCCTAAAGAAGATTCCTTAGCATGAAAAAGCACCGTGAAAAGAGGGCTCTTTTTTCATTATTCACAATAGCCAGAATCTGGAAACAACCAGAGTGCCGGAGAATCGATGACTGGATAAAGAAGCTTTGGTACATCTACACAATGGAATACTATACAGCTGTTAGGAAAAATGAAGTTATAAAATTTGCCTGTGAATGGATGGACATGGAAAGGATCATGTTGAGTGAAATTAGCCAGAAGGAGAGAGACAGATACAGAATGACTGCATTTATTTGCATGACATAAATATATATGTACATATTATGATACCAATATCCAAGGTCAAGTGAAACATGGATCAGGAGGTCTTGACAAAGGAGGAAATTATCACAAATGTGTGGGAGTCAGAGGCTAGGTAACACAGAAAATGGAACAGTGTGCTAACAATTGTCAAGGGTACTAATACCAACCTAGAACTGAGCATTAAATACAGTAAAAAGATACACATGACAACACTTTAATGTATGTTCTGTAATCCATAGTTCTGTAATCCATAGAAGGGAAGGAAAAGAGAAAGAGAGAGAAAGGGAAAGAAATAAAGAACTTGCCATGGAGGCGGGCTGGGGAGGGGGGAGAGGGAACCGGGACGTTGGTGGTGGGAGATGGGCACTGGGGGGGGGATGGGTGCTGGAACACTGTATGACCAAACCCAAATATGAACATCTTTGTAATTGTATATTTCACGGTGGTATAATAAAATACTTAAAAAAAAAAGAAAAAAAAAAGAAAAGAGGGCTCTTTTTTCCTTTAATTTTGGTGGAATTCAAAATATTAAGACCTGGCATTTAATGCAAACTCTCTAGCTAAAAATTGCCAGACATGGTATTTTACTTACCTTTTATTTACAGTGCAGTTAAACGTGGAAAAACTGTCTCCTAAGCGTTGTATTTTGCTCTATTATAGTCCACTGTGATTAGTACTCAAGTTTTTTGTGTTTATAAATAAACACAGTTTTGCTTTATCTTTTACAAAAATTCTATGCAATTTTAAAGAAATAATAAATTTGTCACAAAATCTCAAAACTCTTGTTTCTGTCATACAGAGCGCATTTCAACTACAGGATCTTTCAACTTGTTTTTTACATGCTATTGACAATTTCTAACAGAAGGAAGGTCCGCAAATAAGAGCATCTAGTTATGAGTCATAAATTGTGATAGTTGCTGCCATACTGTCTCATCACTTGCATTTGAATTTCTTGACTTTCTTTCCCTTTACCAGACTACTGGGGCAACCATACCCATATCCTTTTTATCTTCTTTCTCCTAGTCGGTCTTAATGGAAAGTGAGAGGATGTAGGTAAAGCTGGAGTCAAGTTATACCTTATGTTTCCCAACTCAGCTGAAGGTTGGGAAACTCACCCCTCAGCTTTGTGACTGACTGGCACCTGCCCTCCCCCACAGCATGGAAACTCAGATTCGATCAAGAGGATACACTATCCCCTTTGCTTCCTACTTATGCACTCTATGTAGAACTTATGCAAAAGAGATAGTCCAGTGGGTAGGGCGTTTGCCTTGCATGCGGCCGGCCCAAGCCGGCCCGGGTTCCATCTCCGGCATCCCATATGGTCCCCCGGAACACCGCCAAGAGTAATTCCTGAGTGCAGAGCCAGGAGAAACCCCTGAGCGTTGCCAGGAGTGACCCAAAAAAAGCAAAAAAAAAAAAAAAAAGTTTGCCTACTGAATAAAGCAGATAATAAGCTTGAGAGGCAGAAATGCTGTTTTCTCTCCACCATCACCTGCCCCCCACCAATGTGTCTGTGGACATCTAACACACAGCCTGGAATAAACTCATGATGCTAGAATGTGCTCTGAGGACCAGGCTTGACATGTATGAAACCACATGAATGAGGTTTTGTTTACCTCTGAAACAAACCTTGGGATCACAAATGTGACAAGAAATGGCACCACAAACTACTTCTGTATTAAACCTAAATCCAGCTCCTGATGGAAAAACTAGAGAGGGCTGGAAAACAACAAACAAGGCCAAGATTCCCCCCAATATCAGCAGCTACTAGTAACCAACTCAGCAAGCCCAGACATTCTCCATCTTCTCCAGCCTTACTCACCTGTCTCAAATCCAGAGTGATTGTGACCCAGTGAAATTCTCTCCCATTCTGAATACTGGGACTTTGCCACCAGTTATTGGTGCCGTCGATCGCATGCGATATTGGATGGCGTTCTGTTCAAACAAAGTAGAAACATGATTCTGCTTAGTTCTCACTTCAGATTTGTTCTTTTCACTTCCAAACTGCAAGGCTAGTAGAGATGGACAGCAGTAAAGATGCAGTGTCCATGTCCTCCTGTAGAGGCTGCGGCATCCCTTCCCAGAGGAGATAAAAGCACTTGCCTTTGGGGTTTGCGCTACTGCTGTCACAGATCCGGCACTGAGCATTCCAGCGCCGGGCGGCCTGGCACATGCTCCACCAGTTTGCAGAACATCTCAGGCCCCTTCTCACCGCAGGTTGCATTGGTGCTGATGTGAGCGTTGCTAGCAAGATTGAAGATCGCAGGGAAACAGGCCTGAAAGTCACAGTGCACCGCAGTCAATCACAAGCACTTGAAATCAAAGGAAGTTTCGCTCTAAGACACTCTGCAGGTTAATCATCCTACATCTAAGCACTGAGTGAAGCAACCCCTTACACAAAGGCCACTAACACAGCGATTCCATTTCAATGAAATTCTAGGACATCAAAGCTCATCTATGGAAACCAAAACTGTCAGTAGCAGTCGCAGAGAGTGAGGGCTTTGAAGGACACCAGGGAACATTCTGGGGCGATTTATGCTCTGCATCTTCATAAAACAGCTTGCCTTGCCTGAACAAATACAGTTGTGAAAACCCACAGCATATGAACATTAACTTAGAATTAGTGGGTGAGTATATTTTATACATTTATTTTATACACATATAAAATGTATATTACATATATTTTATACATTTATACTTAAACATTTTATTGCCACTGCCCCAATTTTCTTTTTTTTTTTTTTTTTTTGGGTCACACCCGGCAATGCTCAGGGGTTACTCCTGGCTCTGCACTCAGAATTACTCCTGGCGGTGCTCGGGGACCATATGGGATGCCAGGGATCAAACCCAGGTGGCGCGTGCAAGGCAAATGCCCTCCCTGCTGTGCTACTGCTCCGGCCCCCTGTCCCAATTTTTTAAAAAGCAATAAAAAGTCCCAAAGCTTAAGAGCAAAGTGTACTTGAGTCTTGAGCCCACTTTTGAAATGCATTTAGAAATAAACTGGATTGGAAAGAAATCAGAGTAAAATGTTCGTTGTAGAATCTCAGAGGGAAGAAAGATGCTCAATAAACAATTTGATAAGAATGTGCATGATACAATGTTAAGAAAACAAACACTTCCCCAATATTCTATATTAATATTGTAAGACAGATTTCCAAGGATTTGATGTTTATTATACATTTGTAAATGAAAGAAATTCCTTGTCTGCCCACTTCATTCTTGTTTCTGGAAGTGTATATGGGTGTTTAATTCTCTCTCTCTTTCTCTCTCTCCCTGTTTCTTTCTCCCCCTTCCCTTCCTTTACTGCTTGTTTTCCTTATTCACTGCTTCTGCTTTATTCAAAACTTCTGAGTACGAAGATCTAGCTTTTAGAATTATTTTCAATTTATTATAAATCATTGCCTTTGTGCCGTCCTTTGACTCAAGTAATTTTTATCTTTAAGAAGAAGCTGGCCCAAACTTTTCAGAAAACAATTTTTTGTATGATTATAAGAAAAATAATTCCGTGGGGATCTTTGATGTTCAGCTTTCGCTAAGTGAAGGGGGATAATAGCAGAGATTCTGTCAAGGTCTAGGAACGATGCTGATGATGATTCTCCATGCCTGTCACTGAGAACAGAGTCTGGAGAGAGGATGGTCTCAGCTAAGCTCACGTTTCTCTAATTTACCACAACTGTATCTTCAAAGTCCGTAAGAACAGATTTTTTGAAACTCTTGGCTTCCGCTGAAATTTGAAATGGCACCAACATACAACATACAACATACATTCATTCTTAGTGAATAGGGAAGAAAAGGGGTTTTCAACATATTTAGGTATATTTTCAATTCAACATATTTAGGTACATTTTCAATACTTTTCTCTATCATAAATATTTTAATAATTTAAATTATTCCGATTTTTCAAAGCCACCGCTTATCAGTTCTAGCTTAATACAGTGACTTTATTCAACTGGTCATTGTCTCTCAATTTAAAAAACTACTGAAAACTTTTATTCTAGAATGCTATTCTTTTTTTTTTTTTGCTTTTTGGGTCACACCCAGCAAAATGCTCAGGGGTTTCTCCTGGCTCTGCACTCAGGAATCACTCCTGGCGGTGCTCGGGGACCATATGGGATGCCGGGATCGAACCCAGGCCCGCTGGCGTGCAAGAACAAGCGCCCTACCCGCTGGGCTATCGCGCTCCCCCTAGAACGCTATTCTTAATTTCTAAACAAAACAGATTTGTCTCAAAATCTACATTGATTTTCATTTAAATGTGCTATATCATGTTATTTTTATCATAACACAGTGGAATGAAAATGTGAGGGGCACACCACCTGTATACAGAGGGCTACTCCTGGCTTGGGACTTTGCAGTCACGCCCAGTGGTGCTCAGGGACCATGCAGTGCGAATAGCAAACCCAGGACTCCAGAACACATGTGCTCCGGCCCTCTACATCATTTCTCCAACCTCCAACCAAATATTCTTTGAGAGCTAGAGGATGGCACCCGAGGCCTCTCATACACAAGGCAAATGATCTAGCACTGAGACAAACCTCCAACCTTGAAGACTTAAAAATCTATTTATTAATTTGAGGGGCCAGTGGGGACTTGGCTTCTTCCCCAAGCAGGGTCCAGGAAGGACAGTCCAAAGGTCATTGTCAGTCAACTCAGACAGGCAAGATTTCCTTGAGCAGGCACCAGTAACATCTCCATATGTCCTGTCTCATGCCAGTAGAACCAAAGGGCATCTGCTTGCTCCAGGAACATAAAAGCCTCAAACCATTCCATCAGGTCATGGGAATGAGGTCCATAATTGTTACTGGTATTTGGCATATCAAATATGACACGGGTAGCTTGCCAGGCTCTGCCGTGCAGGTGGCATACCTCTTGTAGTCACCAAAAGCCCTGCAGCGCCAGTGATTACCCAGAACCCCTGGTGGTATTGAGGGCATCCAGGACCACACCCTGCAGATCTCTCGTGGTCCATGGGATACCAGATACAGAAGCAGCTGCGTGTGCCCTTTACTACCTCTCCAGTTGAGAACAAAACGTGTGGGGGGACAGCGGGAGGGCTGCAGCTAGGGTATCTGGCCAATCCAGCAATGGGCCTAGGCCTGAGGTCTATGACTTGAGTTCACTCCAGCTCTTAAAAAAGGCGATTTTTTGTTAACTAAAAGACGCTTCTTATATTAACTAATGAATTATAATGTTTCATTATGCATCCCCCAGAGTTATTTTTAATCAACCCTTGCCAGTAAGTTAGACATATATAAAGTTTCATTATGCATCCCTGGAGTTATTTTCATCAACAATTTTGTCAGTAAGTTAGACACCTATTTTTTTTTTGTCACAATCCAGTTACTAAAGAGAATGTAATCTTGGAGAGGTTAGAGTTAGTATATTTTCTGTGGCTCTGAGTTAAATATTAATTTTCTCCATTCTCGATGACGATTGTATTCTAATAAACTCATTCAAATGTATATTAGGAGTTAATAATTAAAATATGATTTTTTTAACTGTCTTCTTTTATCCCGCTAGCAAAACTGTTAATCCTGACTCTGTCTTGGATTACCAATATTTAGATTTGTGTATGATCCATTGTATCCATTCTTCACTGTCTAGTCAAGCGAGAAAAAGAAGTCAGGATCACAGGAACTGACTTAACACTCTATAATCTCTATCAACAAATACTTTACCAGTTAACTCCACAGGAGGCTCCCTTTTTATTCTCTTCATTCCCCATCCAGAGGCTCAACATCAAGAGAGCTCCCCCATTTCCTGTCCAATCTGGCCCCATTCCGACCTGTGCACGACCTTGAGGTATGACAGGAAACTAAAGGGCTGGCGCTGGGAAAATCAGAGTACCAGGCTCTAGGCACTTTACTGTACTCACAGAACTATACCTCGATCCACAGAGAAAAAGACTCTCAAACAAACCTTACAAACATCAACTTAGCATACTTTTGGTAACAAGCATTTCAACTGTGGTAATCGGCATCAGAAAGTTTTTTGTACCAAAAATATTTTAAACCACATCACTATGTCCTTGCCCTTGCAGGTAATATCAATGCACTTCTAATAAAATGGAGACAGATTCCTTTGTTACTAGAACTTAGTAGAAAAATCTGTAGTTAATTTCACAAAATTATACTAGCTGTGTTTCATTAGAATCAATTCTTTCTTCGAAAAGCTAATCATTGAAAGCGGCTCGGGTCCCCGGCATCCCGTATGGTCCCCTGAGCACCGCCAGGAGTAATTCCTGCATGCAGAGCCAGGAGTAACCCCTGAGCATTGCAGGTATAACCCAAAAACCTAAATAAATAAACAAACAAGCAAGCAAATAAATAAATAAATAATAATAAAATTAAAATTTACATTCTTTTTCTATGTCAGACCATCAACCATAAAGGCCCACGGGGCAGAGCCTGTCTCCTGTCTGCCACCTGCCCACTTCAGCTGGGCACCACAGCCACATCTGCAACACCTCGAGGGGCATATGTGAATTCGCATATTCTCCTAAAATCTATGTCATACCTTAATGTATACTACGATGTTCTTGGAATATTTCAGTAATTCTGTTCTGGAACAATATTAATGTTTCAAGAAATTTTCACTTAATAATGCCAATTGAAATTCTTAGAGGTGTTATTTATATTGTTTCATTAATTAAATGTAATTAAAGGATGTAATTAAAATTTACATCCTTGCTTACATATCACATCCACTTTTACTTTACAGCAATAAAATGATTTTTCCACTGCATAAGAGCATACTTGTGGGAAATGTAGTCAGCCAATAGATAAACTGATTTGTTATTTAGGCTTTCTGCTTTCAGACAAAGAAGGCAAAAACCATGTGCATGGAGTGAAGTAACTTCCCCACCAAAAGAAAAATAAAGACCATATTTGTAAGATGAAATAACTTAGGAATAGGTTCAGAAGCAAGCATGTTTTTAGGAACTCTTTTTAGGCTTCTCGGGTTGTTGAATCATTTCAAAGACTGTAGAAATATTACACTAAAGGGAAAGGACGCCAGGCTCTGA
>JAJIBD010034190.1:0-5000 GCA_021461705.1 Cryptotis parvus
CCTCCTATACCTAGATTGGAAACTATAAAGTGTCATGGAACCTGATTCCAACATGGATTCAGCAGCCACGAATTCTTCACTGGAACCTCCTCAGATCTCAGGAAGAGCTCTATAATCTGGATCTATCCTTGAGACATCCAATTCTTGAGTACTCCAACAGATACCCTAATCTCCGAGATCTACATGAGCTACCGCTTCAGATACCTGAATCCTTCTTGTCATCTCTCTCACCCTGAGACCCTTTAGAAATCCATTCTCTAAAAAAATTATGGGGTCCATTCTCAACCCAAGAATATTCCACATCCACACCCCAAAATCCCCTGTCTTCCGAACCAGAGCCTATGCCCACTGAATCTGGAGAGAAGGTACAAGTCTTCTCCTCAGTCTGATCCACAGAGTCATAAAGGTACTCATAGCCCTGAGAAGCTTCATTACCTCGGATCCTTCCATCCCCAGACCTTCTTAAGCCCTCTAGCAAGGCAAAACGCTTGAGTTTCAAATCATCCAGACCTTGTCTCTGGTCTCCTTTGACGCACGAGGTCTCACTCAGACTTCTGGTGAGATCTCACGATGGAGGTGCCAAGGGCCCCGTTCAGAGCCTGGAATCTGAAACTCTTCAAAGCCTTCCCTTTCAGACGCCTGCTTGGACCACCTTCGGCGCCATCTGCAAAGCAGAAGGAAGCCACAGAAAGCATGAGGAGGGGGCACTACCCCAAAAGAGCTCCTCTCGCAAAGCACAGCCTGAACCCAGTTGGGGAGAAGAAGAAAAAAAAGTTGTAATAACTGCTTAATTGCTTCTACCCTTTCCCCGCCCATTTTCGTTCTCTGATCTCTTGTCATGCCTCATTGAGGGAGGGCAGCACACATTTCTAAGCTTGTTATTGTTACTGATTTGCCTTTGGTTGACAAGACTTGAAATTTTGGGGACCTTACCCTATTGCTCTATATGTATTTTACCACCAGAGTCATCCTCCACTCTGTCCTCCCCCTCGCCCCTTCCCCTCTTGTACCCACCTGAGTTTTTTTTTAATTTTTTATTTTTATAATTACAAAGATATACAATTAAAAGTTCATATTTTGCTTGGTCATACAGTGCTCCAGCACCCGTCCCCTCCACCAGTGCCCATCTCCCCACCACCAACGTCCCCGGTTCCCTCCCCCCCCCCAGCCCCCCCTCCTCCATGGCAGGTTCTTTATTTCTTTCCTTTCTCTTTTTCTCTTTTCCTTCCCTTCCAGACTATGGATTACAGAACATACATTAAAGGGTTGTCAAGTGTATCTTTTGCCTCTTTAATTCTCCCCCACCTGAGTTTTTACCAAGTCTAGGAGTTAGTTTGGTTGTTTTTTAGCCCATTTGTCTACCTTAACAATTCACACTCCACATAGAGTGAAACCCTCTACTGATTGTCACTCATTTTCTTCCTTCACCTCCAAATGGGATGGGGGTCACTCTGACTTGGCCCCCTTCCTTGAGCTTCTTTAGGGCCTTCTCACTTCCCTTTGGTTACCGAGCCACTCCCCTCTCTCAGGCTACCCAGGAGCCCTGCTCAAGAGGCAGAACTGACTGGCACGGCTAAGGCACTGCACAGACAGAAGTTTCATTCTCAGGGGAAACATCTTTTCCACTGGGCCTGAATCACGTCCTCGCCATCCAGTCAGGTGAGCTCCAGGCAGCATTTCGGAGGCCTGGGACGGCCCATGCTTTTCCACAATTTTAAGGAGCCAGGAGCTCCCCTGTGGAAATGGCAGTGCTAGCCCCTGGAATCTGGAAGGGGTGATAGGATCAAGGTGATTGGTATGGAGACAGACCACCCCCACAAAAAAAAAAAAAATAAATGGAAATAGTCACCGAAACTTTGGGTGGAGCAGTGGTCAAACTGAAATCACTAAAAACAGCTTATGGTTGTCCCTAGAGAGAGAGTGCAGTGGGCAAGGCAACCTGATTTGATCCCCAGCACCACATATGGCTCTCCTCGAATCCTCCAGGAGTGATCCCTGAGCAGAGAGCCGTAAAGTAAGCCCTGAGCACAGCTGGGGCTTATTTCTACAAAACCACATCCACAAAAAAAAAAAAAAAAAAAGACTGGGCAGGAGTTAGAGCACTCCTCACTTAGTACATGTGAGGCCCAGCACTCCCCGCAATTAAAAAAAAAATATGAGGCCATAGAACTAATGCAATGGTTCATGTGCCTTGCAAGCTCCACAACCCCTGAGACCAGCCCAGGTCTAGGGCTCCAATAGCCAGCTCTTAACAGACCATAAAGCAGAGGGTGACCGGGGACTCTGGACAGTTGCCATGAGACACCTGACCTGGCAAAAGGGCTCAGCACCTTGGGAGAATGCCGTGAAGAGGCCGTTACAGGGTTCAGAGATAGCTCAGTGGGCTGCAGTGGATGCATGGCATGTATGTATCCCGAGCCAACGTCTGCTAACCTCCAGCCCCTGTGTGGCCCTAGTGGTCCTCAGCATCACTGGGCCAGAATAGCACTGTACATCCAGGCTGAGGGCCAGCGAGGAGTTAGTCCCCAGGCTCTCAGAGCACTGCCTGGGAGTGACCAGTCCTCCACCAAAATCAACTGGGCACCCGGAAGTTTTTAATCTCATCAGCAATTCGTGTCTTCTTGCTGAGTTATTTTCAAGGCTCGTGTTTCAACCCAGCATTAGTTCTCTCAGCAGTCATGTTCATTACATGTTGTGTATCTGTGTGGATCTGCAGGGGGTGAATATCTGTCCTGAGAGCATTGTCTGTCTAAACACAGACATTGTGTATGTGAACATGTGTGCCCATGTTACTTAGAGCACCTGCAGGAATTAGAGCGCCAGCTTGACCGGTTGTGAGGTTCTGGAGTTTCTAGTTAGAATTCAGTAGATATCAGTGTATTTATTTGACCTTTCCTATTTTATTTCCCATGATGATGCAAAGACAGTTATATCGAAACCACATGGGCCTGAGGTATAGTAACAATCAGGTAATTTCTATTCCTCCTTTTCATGGAATTTACACTCCTCATTCCCATATGGGGCCCATCCACTTCTCCTCTATGCAAGAAAGTTCTAGTTATTTCATTTGTTCTTGGTCTCGATTCAGGTGTGGAGTGGCGTTTTTGCTTTTTTTTGTATCATCCTGTTCTGTGTGTTTGAGCAGGATAAGAGACTCCCAACTGATGGATAAACTAGAGGAAAACAAGACTGAAGTCAGGAAACTATATTGTCAGGCATCAGGAATAACCCAGGGAAGGTGGATAGAGGGCGGGAGAGATGGTACAGGGATTAGGAACTTGCCTCTCACCCCACCCATCCTGGTTCGACTCCCCAGCACCGCATATGCCCTCCAGCACTCCCAGGGGCAGTCAGGATGAGCCCCTGAGCACTGCTGGATATGTCCCCAAAATTAAATTACCCCTATATCATGCCAAAATTAAATTACTCACCCTCAGCACGTGAGTCTTGGGAAAGAGAGTGGGAAAAAAAAAAAAAGTAAGAAAGTACAACTATCCACTGGATTTCTGAATAGGGACACACATGGCGGGGGCAGAGCAATAGTACAGCATGTAGGATATTTGCCTTATATGTGGCCGATCCGAGTTCAACCCTGGTACCCCATATGATCCCCTGAGCCTACCACAAGTGACTTCCTGAGTGCACAGCCTTAAGTAAACCCTGAGTACTTCCCGCGTGGCCCACAAACAAAAATTCCAAGATTTCAGCTTAACAGTCTGGATGATGGTGCCATTGGCTGAAAGATTCAGACAGACAATGCTTAGTGTGTGTTGGATGAAGGACAAAGGTCATTGTGGAGAAATGACTGACTGTTGCACATTTGACTCTCCTGGGGAATTTGCTGCTGAAAGCATCTAGTAGACAGCTCTCGGGTTGAAAACTCAGGAGGGAGTCTGGGTGTGGACTGTGCTCATGTAAAGACAACAGTACATTACAGGGGAGAGGACCCAAACATGGAGATGGTTCCATGCATGTGAGATGATGTGATCACGGGAGTCAGAAATACAGAGACAAAAAAGCATCTGAAGGCCAAGGAGGGAGCACAGTAAGTAAGGCACTTGCCTTTGCAAGTGGCCGACCAGTTGAGTAGCCAGTGTTGCAAATGCTCCCAGCCCCATGCCAGGATTGCTCCCTGAACACAGCCAGGAGTAGCCCCAAAGTTCTGCCAAAAGTGACCCTAAATCTCTACCAACCTCCAAAAAAACATCATCTGAGATCATGTCCCTGAGGCCAATGCCTGTTTTACTCATAACCCGGCAGTGCCACCTCTGACTTTCCTCAGCCAGCGGTGGCCACCTCTGACCCTCAGCCAGGTGGTGGCCACCTCTGTCCCTCAGCTAGGCAGTGGCCACCTCTGACCCCTCAAGCCACGCGGTGCGCCCCTTCTGTCTCTCAGCCTGCAGTGTATCCGCTACCTCAGAGTTCTGGGTTCCTAGTGGAATCCCAGAGTCACAAGTCCCTTTGTGACTCTGCCTTGCACCCGACCTTCACCATCAAGTCTCCCTGGGGTAATGGAGACACTGGCAGTTTTCAGGCGGGCGGTTTCCATAAAGAAACAGCAAAAAGCCAGAAGCTACATCTGAACAGGCTTAAGATCCTGAGAGATTATGGGTAAGTAAGAAAACCTAGTGGGATAATTTGGCACAATAGTGGGGAAATGTGACCCTTAAGGCATCCAACATCAGAGGACACAGTTTCTCATCATCCTTACGGAATTTCAGGGTTATGCTGGAATACTGGATCATTCCATCAGGAAAGGGGAAGTAAAAAGGGAAAAGAAAGGATAGGAGAGGGGGGAAAGAGAAGGGAGGAAAGGAGAAGGGGAGGGAGTGAGGGGAATATAAGAGAAAAGAAAGGGAAAGGGACAGGGAAAATGATTCAGTCAGACAAAGAGTTCTTGTTCTTTGAGCATCTATTTTGTGCTAAGATCAGACATACACATGGAAAGTCAGACTCTTCCAGGGCCGTGGACAGTATGCTGGCGGAATGCTTGCCTTACA
>JAJIBD010034190.1:10000-23954 GCA_021461705.1 Cryptotis parvus
AGAAACTACTGTTGCCTCCCAGAGGTCCTAGAGAGAACTTTAGCCTCCAGCCCGTGGTCTTCACTCACCAGGGCTGGCAGCTGTACAGAGTTGAAATCATGCTCCACCACCTTGGTTATAACTGTCGACCATAGGCATCAGCTCGCAGGTGTGAAAAGGTTAAAGAGCACGCCTCTAGGGCACACAGAAGAGGTCAGTCCAAATTTCCTTGCTTTTAGGGAAGCTATTTATACCAGTGTTAGTCTGACTTTTCCTGATTATGGCCCCCTTTGACCTTGTTTCCTTCCTGTGGACACCTAGGCTCATGTCCAGGGCCCCCATTTATGCCATTTTCACCTGTGCCTCCCTTGGAATAGCCAGTTGAGAAATGCTGGCCTATACCTCCAATATAAAAAATGCTATCTGAACTGCTCGAATTCTTCGGAGGAGAAAGGACTTAATATAACTATGCTAAAGAGATTTCAATATTATCTCCAGAGGGTAAAAAAAATTTCCTCATTTCTTGATTATATGCAGTTAGTGCCATAATGACCATTCAAAAACTAAAATTAATTAAATTTATAGTTTACAATGGATGAACAGTTATTATGATGGATTCATTCAAAGAAGTCTTATGCCACCATTACCAAGTGAACGAGGAAGAATATGCAATATGTCACCAGAAAACTAGCTTATTTCCTCAGTGGTTCCTTGAGATGAAAGATTAACATCCAGCATATTGGGATGAAAGATAGTGCATCAGGTAGGAGGTTGACCTTGCACACAGCCAACCTGGGTTTGGTCCCCGCATCCCATATGGTCCCCCAAGCACCACTAGGAGTAATTCCTGAGTGCAGAGCCAGGAGGAGTAACTGAACATCACCAGGTGTGACCCAAAAAAGAAAAAAAAAAATTAGCATACAAACTCCAGATGTTTATGACATTAGTTATATTTAACAATTGTTCTTTCAAGTGGCTGGAGCAATTGTCTATTGGGTAGGGTGTTTGCCTTGCACACGGCCAACCCGGGTTTGATTCCCTGGCATCCTATATCCTGAGTGCAGAGCCAGGAGTAACCCCTGAGCATTGCTGGTGTGACCCAAAAGAAAAAAAAAGTTTAAAAAAGACCAACTTTCTTTTCAGAAGGTACATTTGGATCCTTGACATTCATTCTGTATCCCAGCCTAATGCTGGTTCCCGTGTAAGCCATCCTTGGTCTACACTGGTCTCTCTGGTTCTGTCCCTCAGAGTCCATGCTGGTCTCTTGCTGGTTCCATGATTGCCTCTCAAGGCCCCCAGCCTAGCAGCAATTGTCCATTCCTTAGTTCTTTAATTCTCCAGGCACATGCATGTAGATGAGAGTTGCTGCTGTCCTGCATTTTCTAGGGTACAGGTGAGGGGAGAGAGAAGCCCCCATCTGTAGGGCAAGAAGGTCAGAGCAAAGAGACTGTTGTTGGGTCCAGCACGGGCGGGGCGGGGGGAGAGGGGGTTGCTTGACCTGAGTTCCCCTAATTAGTGTTAGTATTTCCTCCCCTCCCTAGCGGAAATTATCTGACTGGTCACATCTTTGGCAGACAGTATTTAAAAGGGCCAATAAAATTAACTTGGCAGCTCTCCCCAGTACTCTCCTTCTACCACAGACATGTTATTTTTTAAAAAATGAAATGGAACGTGAATTGTTACTCATGACAAACAATCATTAAGTACTTATGTCAGGCCAGATGCTAAAAAAATAATGCAAATTTTAAAAAATATCCTTAGCTCTACCTACATGCCTCTAAATTTACCTGGTATGAGTATATCAGTATTTTGTTTAATATCTTGATATATGTCAAAATGATATATTCCAACAGAGTGAAATATACTCTTTGGAGGGGATAGGGGACCACACCAGTGGTGTCAGGGATCACTCCTGGCAGGGCATCACAACCTTGGCCTTTCTCTGGCAAGGAGACACCCTATCCCCTGCACTATCGCCCTTCTTGTTTATGATGCAGTTCCCTTATCTTCAACAGCAACCCGCTGAAAATGCCATCAAACTAACCATATCTCACGTATCTTGAATAGGAAGGAACCTGGATTATATACTCCTTTGCTTATTAGTAAGTGCACTCCCAGAGGACACTCTGGGACACTCCCAGTCTCACCCATCCAAAAAAAGAGGAAAAAAAAGAAAAATATCCCCTGAAAACTAAAGATTTTTCTCTCTTGGTGGGAATGTATTAACATACCATAAAAAAACCAAACCGTCCTTAGATGAATGAAGCTCTTCAAAATGTTCAGGGGGCGGAACTATCTTATGAGAAATACGGGCCATGAATTCACCTTCCCATGAATTTAACAAACGGAGCCCAGGGAGAGCTAGTTCAACGGGGAAGGTGCTTGACTTGCACGTAGCCTACCCGGGCTGGATCCCCGGTACTGCACAGGGCCCCGAGCACAGCCAGGAGCAAGCCCTGAACACCGCCCGGTGTGGCCCCCCAAAAACAAAAACAAAAAAAAAAAAAAAAAAAAACACCGGAGCCTGCCCACTTCATCTTTAACCCCACTGCTCTCTCATGTTGGCAATGCGCCGGCCAGTTCCCGGGGACTCCTAGAACCTTGGACTCGGGCTAGGTTGGTTCCAGCACGCAACAGTTTGCCCGTTACATCAGAGCCTCACCTTCCTGCCTATGAGATGAGTCCACAAATCAAAGTGGCTATGTGGGCAAGTGCCGGAGCCCCTCTACCCCAACCAACCAATAGGGGTCCGGCCTAGAAGGACGAACCAATAAGACACAAATTCCATCCTGGAGGGTGCGATTTAGGGGTTAATCAAGCGTCCAAAGGACCAATAGCAGGGGAATCCCACCTCTCGATCCCTTCGTTCATCTAACCGAGTGCGAAGTTATAGTGTAGTAAAAACTAGTTAGGAAAAAACAAACTAGGCGCAGAAACCCTCAAGCTGGCAAGAAAAAGAAAGCCAAAGGGGGTCCAAAGGGCCCAGGCAGAAGCAAGGGACGAGAGGCCCGCCTCTGCGAAGGCGGCGGGGGCGGAGGCAGAGAGCGAGCCAATGGGGTGGCGAGGCTGGCTCCGGCCCCGCCTCCGGCCGCGCTCCCTGGGAACTCGGGGCAAACTCCGCGCAGCCGACGCGAAGATGGCGGCGGCCGCGGTGCTGGCCCCGTTGCTGCGCACGGCGCGCCAGGCCTTGGTGGCTGCGGGGCCGCGGGGCACAGGTGAGAAGTGGCCGTGGGGGCAAGGTGGGGTCCTGCAGGCTCCGACAGCCTCCGGGGCCGGGCGTCACCTGCCCAGATTACTACGCGGACAGCCCCGAGCGCCCACTGACTTCGGACAGGCCCCTCGTTGCAGCCTGGGGACACTTGGCCGGCCCGGAGCTAAGCCTTTGCAGAGGCGGGGGCAATCCGGGAAGAAACGGGGTTCAGTCACTACCTATTACTGCCTTTTCCTAAAGCCCAGGGCAACCCCCGCGCCTGCCCGGGCAGCTTCTTTAGTGCTCCAGGGCTCCTCTTCGCTGCCAGTCTTTGCCCTTGTGAACACTAGAGTTAACCTCCTATGTTCTCCAGTAGCCTGAGTGATTCGAGTCTCAGATTCATGCTATCCATTTTCCCCACGACCGGCCACCCTCTAAGAGCCCCTGAGCCATTGGGGCCGCCCCAGCCTTCCGGCAAGGCATGGGTAGCCCAGTTTACTTCCTGTACTATTTCCCCGCACTGATTCCAGTGACTGGAGTTAAATGCACAGTTAAGAAAGCAAGGTGCCGACCGCGAGATAGAACAGCATGTAGGGCGCTTGCCTTGAACGCGGCCAATCCGAATTAGATTCTTGCACCCCATATTGTCCCCTGAGCACCCTCAGAATTAACTCCTGTGTGCAGAGCGAGAGTAACCCCTGAGCACGCGCCCTTGTGTGACCTAACTACCCCCCCAACAAAAAATAAAAAGACTGGAGAGATAAAAGAGCAGCGGGTAGGACGTTTGTTTTGCACACGGACCAACCGTTTAGATCTCAGGGTACCACATATGAACCCCGATCCCTAAAGAGTGATCCTCAGCAGGGCCCCACCACCACCATCTACCCCCACCTATGTGTGTGTATATATATATATATATATATATATATGTGTGTGTGTGTGTGTGTGTATGTATGTATATAGATATCTATATAGATATATATGTATATATAGATATATATAGATATATATGTATATATATTATGACCAACCAGAGATGACTTGCCAAACAGGGCCATAAAGCAGGAATAAAAACAAACACTGCTTATAGGTCAGAGAAGAAAGTGGCAGCCTATTATCAAGGTGAATACAGATGGAAATAGCTCCAGGCAGCCTTTTGGGGGGATTGTCACACCTGATGCTCAGGGGGTTACTCCTGACTCCTCACTCAGGAATTACTCCTGGCAGTGCGCTCGGGGACCTTATGGGATGCCAGGGATCGAACCCCGGGTCAGCTGTATGCAAGGCAAACACCCTACCCGTTGTGCTATCGCTCTGGCCCTGTTCCAGGCAGTCTTAGAGGCCACAAAGCACAACAAGTCCCTCTATATTGGAAGGATTTGGTCTCAGGCCACATAGGAACTGTCCGACGCTCTCTTTCTGCAGTCTTTCTGCAGTCTGAACAGTACCATACTTCCTTGACGTTTTAGGCACAGGAATCAACCGCACTGCCGAATCCTGTATTGTATAACTGCTTGTTTTGTTTAGGGGCCACACCTGAGCAGTGCTGCAGCTCCGCTTGGAGTTGCACTGGGGCGGGGGTGGTGCCTGGGTTCAAACCAGGCTTTCTGCATACAAAAGCATGTCTCAGCCCCACTGGCTGTGACTTAACCAAGCCCATTACCCTCTGCCGAGAAAACTCATGTCCTTTCTCTGCTGTTGATGCTTTGAACATGAACTTTTCCTTAGTGTGGGAATCACAAATAGGTTCTTAGAAAGGAGGAGTTAAGGGCTATTAGAACCAGCCTCTGGAAGCCCTGACTGAATGCACGGGAGAGGTGTCACCAACTCCCTTCTTGGCTACACATCTGACTCACGTTCAGGTCCGAGGAATCTCAGGTCAGACTGACGGGAATGAAGTGGCAAAAGCCCAGCAGGCAGCTCGGGGAGGACCGGCCCCAACCATCTTCTCCAAGATCCTGGATCGAGTCTTCCAGCCGACATTCTCTATGAGGACCAGCAGGTGGGGTGCCTTAGGACCCAGTCCTTCCCCTTAGGAATATCATAGCTAATATCTGGCCTGTTGAAGTAACATGGTCACCTCTGGCCTGCCCCAGTGTATGGTATTCCGTGACGTGGCCCCTCAGGCTCCTGTACACTTCCTGGTCATTCCTAAGAAGCCCATTCCTCGGATAAGCCAGGCTGAAGAAGAAGACCAGCAGGTAGGAAGAACTGGGCCAAGAATTGACTGGGAGCCAGTTAGAGGTTTGGCCCCCTGTTCAATGAAGCCATCTTGTCTGCTCTTCAATTTAGCTTTTAGGACACCTTTTGCTTGTAGCCAAGAAGACTGCAAAAGAGTGAGGGGCTAGGAGATGGATATCGACTTGGTATGTAATTTTCAGCTTTTTGAAACTGACCTATACATTCTTGTGCCTGCCCCTCAAACCAGTCTTTGTTCTGTGTCTGTCCCATGATCCAGACCCACCCCTAACATCAAGCTCTATTTCAGTGATCAACGATGGGAAATTGGGTGCACAGTCTGTGTATCACCTGCACATTCACGTCCTGGGGCGACAGCTTCAATGGCCTCCCAGGCTGAACCAACCATCTGATCAAAGACCCCAGACCTGCATGCATGGAAGGGTTTGAGGAAAGGGACCCTGTGATGTTAATAAACCTCATTCTCAGTTTTGGATTCCTGTCTTAACTATTTTTTAAAGAATCTACCACAAATAGACACACACACACCCTTAACTATAGGGTTAGTAAGAGCATCTCCTATACATATGTGAGTTCTCTTGATTTGTAGCTGCAAAGTAGCAGTAGGACTATGATCAAATTAGTAGGAAAAGATTGAACACCAGAGAGTGAGTCTTGGTCTGTTCAAGCCCTAATTCAGATATCAAGTACTATTGGGGGAGTGAAAGTGGGGTTGAGGACATGGAGCTAGAGATCAAACCCAGGGCTACATGTGTATGACTTACCACCAAGCCCCCATAAGCCAGGTGTTACAGGGGGTTGGAGGGAATGTGAAGGCCTTTTAATGAAGTCATCGCATCTCCCAAATTTACTACCCTTTGGCTAATATTCCCCGCCCCAAGTTTCACTATTTTACCCTCTAACCTGCCATCTGAATTATTTTCATCTTTGAAAAATTTGAAGACTCCTCATTTTTGAGAATGAACTAAAGGGTGTTATAGCCTGAGTCTGATCCCCAGCGGTGAAAGACCAAGTCACACAGAGTAATGCAAAAGCAAAAGGGAACTTTATTGCTAGCTCGAGCTAGGGTCCAAGTCTCATTCAATGCAGTGGAATCTTGACAAGGACCCTGACCAGAATTTGAAGGCAACTTCTATGGGCTTGGTTACATAAGCAAGTTAACCTTTAACATACAAGTTTTAAGAGGCACATTAACAACCGGCCCCTTCTGACTGGGCTGTTACATCTGCTGTGACTAGAGGACTTTTCTACCTAGCTTTGATTGGTTAGCTTTTAGGTTGCCCCCTGACATTGTGGTTTCATGGGGAAATGCAAACTTAGGCCTTCTTTTTCATTACTGCTTGCTTCAAGCTTGTCATGGAGCTACTTCTGTATGCTCCCTCTTCGTTTCACAAGGGAAGCTAGTGTTGCCCCATGCAACACAAAGAACCACTCCTAGATCCGGCGAGGAACGACCGGCAAGGTCGCGGAACCTTCAGAGCGGGATGAAGCGGAACAATCCTGACGGACGACCGGAAACCAGGCTTCCCCGATCGCGGCCACTTCCGCCAGGCTCGAGTTCTGCGCAGTCTCTGGAATTATTTACCGTCGCTATGGCAACCCGGGTCTGGGGCGGGACACGGAGCGTGGAGGGTAGCGGTGAGCCGGGGAGAGGACACAGCTCGGTGGCCTTCCCCGCGCTGAGCTGTCGGCAGCTGGGACGCCTTCGCTTCTCGTCCGCGCTGCTGAAGAATCAGGCGCCGGTGTGAAAGATGTTGGCGAAGCCATGTCCGCTGCAGCCTTTACACGAGCTGCAGCCGCCGCGCAGGAGCTGCCCTCGGCCGACTGTGGTGAACCTGGGCTCGAGCCTCCGTGTTCAGAGAGTCCTAGGACGAGGCTTGCTCCGGGCAGCCCTTTACGCCGGAGATCGGCCATGGGCGTGTCTGTGGTGGTCCCAGCAGTGGCGGGGACGGTGCGGCCGAGCGCGGCCCTGCCCGTGAGCCCCGGCAACGCCGACGCCCTCTGCAACCCGGGCGGTAACGGAGTCCCCGCGCGCCTCTGCAGCGCCCGAGCCCAGCCACTGCGGAGCACGGAAGCCCCCGAGGACAAGGGGAGGTGCCAGGTGCCCAGTGGAACACCGCCACGGGGCCAGTGCCTTCTCCACAACTGACCGAGGAGGTAGCACGGTGTGACCCGCTCCCTTTCCTCAGCGCTCCAGAGGAGGCGGTAGTGTATGACAAGGGCGGGTACCGCGACGGCTGGCAGGGTCACCCAGCTTGTGGCCCACAGAGAGCCACCCACGACTTGGACCAAGTCCCGAGTATGCAGGATGGCTCCGAGTGTTACTACTTCCGAAACGGACACCAGGGGCTGCTGACCCTGCAGGCGCCGGCCCCCCTCAGCACCACCCAGAGAGACTCATACCAGCACCCAAGACAGCTCGCGCCGCCAACTAAAGGTGTGACGTATGGGAGACTGTGCCAGCTTCTGTGGGGCTTTGGATCCTGACACCCGGATGAGTTTTGTTCTCCCCCCTTTCTTCCGAGCCTGCTTCTTAACCAGATTCTGTTCTGTCCACTCCCTCCGCCTCGCACAGGAAAGCGTGAAGCCATGATTGAGATGCTCCTGTACCACCAGATCTGGTGAGAGGCCCAGTGGAGGGGAAGGGAGAGGGGTGGGTGGGGGGCAGAAGGCAGGAGAGCATGCCTTGACGCCCTCAGAATTATACAGGAAAGAGGTGCAGGCAGAAAAGGAGCCCAGCAGGGCTCACTGTGAGGTGGAGTCTGTAACACACGGGACTACAAGAGAGAGCTGGTGCGGCAGGGCCTCCTGCCCCTACAAAGGTGAGATACCCCTCCCCTACCCCCTTGAACAGAGGAGAAAGCATCAGCACGGGACTGAGCGAGGGTGGCTTCCAGCCAAGAGTAATTCAGTCTTTCCTCTCCCAGCCTCATGACTTCCGGCAGGAGCAGCCTGAAACCTTCTGGTTACAGAGAGCGTCACAACTGCCGGTGAGAGAGTGATGGGGTGCTGGGAGTGAGGAGAGGGGAAGAGGCTGTTGTGTTGTGAGGGAGGAATTTGTCCTCATTCCAGCCGTCTTCCAGGGGTAAGTTACATCAAGACACAGGACACGCCGTTCCCGGAAGAACTGCAGCTTTCCACACCCGTGCCCCTTGTCTCTAGGGCAGCCACTGCCCTATGAGTCTGAGGACTGTTCTTAGGGATGGAGAATTCTCTTCCCTTGCTGACAGGCAAAAAGGGCAGGGTGGTGGGAAGGGACAGAACTCCTGTCTAGGGTCTGTCGGTGGAAGAGGGTATAGACTATGGATTCTTATTTGCCTGCTGCACAGGTGAGTTCTGTCTACACTTGATAAAAGGCCTTAACATAAAGTGACTTCAAACTCCTGACATGGCTGTTTCCGTGATTCTATAAGTTGCCCCTGCTCAGACCCTCTGTTCCTTGCCCCTAACCCAGACTATGACACCACGACATTTGTTGTTCTTGTTGTTCTATATTTGGCCAAAATATTCTGGTTTAGATACAGATATGTACAGAAGGTCGGAAGGAAGAGGAACGAGGCGCAAAAAAAAAGGGGTGGGGGATAGGTCTATGTACAAGGCTGAGCTGCAAAGGCAACAAGTTCCAGACGAGGTCGGGTTTTGGGGTTCACTGGTTTCCAGCTCATGTGACAGTGTCCTTTCTTGGTGTGTGAGAGATACGGCCTGTCAAGAGGAAGTAGTCCTCACAGGAGTCCCCCGGGCCTTTCTGTTCGCCTAAGAGCCAGTAAGTTCGCATCTTGCCTTTTCCCTGGATGTAGGACAGTGGAGAGAATTCAGACTGATCCTTTCTCCCACTTTATCCGTGATTCCCAGAACCACTTCCAGCCTCCCTGTCCTTGACCTCCACCCTTCTCCATAGCCTGCCATCACCTTCATCTCCACATCCCCGAAGCTCTAGCTGGAAGCATCCTAGCTCATCCAGGGCATCTTTGGTGGTGGAGGAGACATGGATCTTCAGGGCTGGGACGAGGAAATGGGAGTGTGGCAAGAAGAGTCAATGAAAAGACAACAAAGGAATTGGTGGTCTCAAAGAGCTGTCCCACCCCATCCCTCAGGCATTCTCTGTCTCCCCCAGTATAGATGTACTTGGTTGAGACTATGCCCAAAGATGGGATAGTTGGAATCGAGATAAGGAGAGAGACTGAAAGGAAGAAAGGAGCACTGTGCTAAAGCTAGAGCAGAGGCCTGATCTCTCACCCTGACCATTAGACTCCATGCGGGATGCTGTGTTCACCGTGTCTCCCAAAAAAGACAATAGCGGGGCATCTTCAGGCCAACGACGCCAGCACAGACAGGTCCTATGAGAAGAAACAGGTTGGAGACCCTAGGACAGGTGAAATATAAGGGCTCGAATGAGAATCACCCTTACCCGTGTGGACCCCGATGCGTAATCGCAGCTGGTCATGGGGCCGGTGGCGGATGCGGAAGGAAGAAACTGCATTTAGTAATGCGAGCGCCATGCGAGCAATTTCTGGAGCATGGCGTTGGCCATTTCGCCCGGGAGGCCAGACACCACCATGTAGGCATCTCCAATCGTCTCTACCTGATTAACAGAGGGATTAAAAGGTCACTTCTACCTACATAAGGGAGACTGGGGAAGATAGACACCACTGTCCACTCAAAGTAATTGCCATGGTTCTGAGACTGGGGGAAATTCAAGGGGATCCTTCAGTCCTTAGCCTAGCACCTGGTAAAGAGTGTGTGCTGAGTGAACAGGCGCACATTCAGCACCACGACCTGGGCAAACAGGCTTTGCCGCTGCAACATGGAAGCATGGCTGAGGGGCTGACTGGAAGAGCATGAAGGCTGGAGAAGTCCAGCAGGCACCTGAACTGGGCCCCAGACAGCCTGGCTGCAGAGGAAGAGAGTGGGCAACTGCCAGACTCTAGGTAAAAAGGGCATGTCTGAAAATCACCTGCCAAGAGTCCCAGAAACAATTTTATGGGCACATGAGTAAATAGTTTTAGTAATACGACAGGGAGACAACTAAATAATTGGTTGCATTGGTACATCTCAGTAAAGGGGGAGGTGTGAGGTTCTTTGTTCCCATAGGAGAGAAATACAACAGATGACAGGCTAAGTCCAAAGTGAAGGGACAGTACTGTTAGTGCAATGTTTGGCATGTCCCTCCACAAATTGTTATCCCCAACATATAGATAAGATGACCCCAGCTCAGAAAGCATCTGCCACCTGCCCAAGGTCGCATACTTAGCAACCAAGCCAGATACGACAATCCATATCATCACTGTTCCCTCACGCACAAGAGGGGCTGCCCCTACCACCTCAACAACTTTGACGGAAGATGTTTATGTCATAGCCTCAGATCCTCAGCCCTATAAATCTCTCTCTGCCCATATCCTGTATGGTGTTTTCATGAGAGAAAAGGCTGGCAAAGAGCAGCAGATCAGTCCTATGGTGGTGCCAATCAGGGAAGCATAACAACTGAATGAGACTGATTGAGAACCTCATCTGCCTAGGCGAGAGGCTGGAGGCCAGGCAGGGAAAGCTGACTCTATGGAGGGAAGGTCTGTGGGGTCCCAGGAGACGGGGTTTTAAAGTGGTCTCAGGGGGGGGCCGGAGCGGCGGGTAGGGCGTTTGTTTGCGCGGGCGGCTGGGTTCGATCCCTGGAACCCTATGGTCCCCGCGCCGCCAGAGTAATTCCTGAGTGCGAGCCGGAGTAGCCCCCTGATTGCCAGGTATGACCCAAAAAAAAAAAAATAAATAAATAAATAAACAAATAAATAAATAAATAAATAAATAAATAAATAATAAATAAATAAATAAAAATAAAGTGGTCTCAGGAAAGGTAGCCCCAGCTCTTACCTTGTAGACGTCGAAGTTGTCGATTATGGCATCAAAGCAGGTGTAGAGGTCATTGAGAAGAGTCACCACCTAACAGGATGCAAAGGCCCCGAGACTTGTGCCAAACTCTTCAGGGACCCACAGGGGACTCCAGAATGAAGCCTCCCTATTAGGGTCATCACCCCGGTGTCTCGTGCACAGCTCTCACCTGCATGGGGGTGCTCTCTGCTGACAATGCAGTGAAGCCAACAATGTCACTGAAGTAGATGGTGACACTGTCAAAGGCCTCTGCCTGCACAGTCTCACCCCGCTTTAACTGCTCTGCCACCGAGCTAGAAAGCAAGCAAGGGTGAGCGTTGAGCCCCACTCCAGAAGTGTGGAAGAGGGAGGAAGGAACGGAGTGTGTGGTTGGGACACAAGTAGAGGCTGGCAGCGGAAAGGAAGGTGCCTGGTACAAGGGAAGGTTTGGAAGTGCAGGCTGTGGATGTTGGTGGGGAGGGCCCCGACCCCACAGGAGTGATGGAGTGGACAGGTCCCAGGGCACTGTGTATTGCTCATGTTCACTGCAACCAGGGCACTTAGAGCAGGGTCCTGAGTGAGAAGGAGGGCTGGGAAGCCAAGAGGACACACTGTGCAGACGCCACCTCCCACCCCAGCCAGCGTGGCTCAGCTTGGCAAGTTGGAGCAAAGCAGGAGTTAAAGACAGTGAATGAATTCTTAGGACATGATGTGAGGCAGAACCCAACAGAGCAGAACATCAAGGGAAAACTCGGAGCAGAGACCCAGGTCCTCACTGGGGCAGAATCTGGTAGAGCAGAGCCTCCGCCTTGCGCTTCTCCTCCAGGTAGGCCTGCGTGCGTTCTCCACCAGCTTCTCCAGATTGTTGGCGTACTGCTCCATGCGCAGCAGGAGGTTGTCCAGGATGCTTGTGCCCCTCCCTGGGAGAGACCGGAGAGAGCACCTACTCCGAGATTCTCCAGATTCCCAGAGCTGCTTAGCCAACCCACCCTCTGGCCCGACCGGCCTCACCTCATCCACTGAGACTCAAGGGGCTTCTATCCCTGGGAGCCCCTGTCCCCTAGTGCCTTCTTACTTGTTAAAGCGGCGAATGAAGCCCTTAATCTGTCCAAAGTCTGGTCGCTCTGCTGGGTCCTGGGCCCAGCATCGCTCCATCAGCAAAACTAGCTCTTCATTCAGTTGGGTCCGATCGATGCTTGGCCGGAAGTATGGCCTCTGACCATTTCGGACCTTCTGGACAATCTCTGAGGGTGTACATGAAGGGTTTATATGAAGTACAGGGAACTTCCTGGTGTTACAAGAGGTATATTACTGTAAAGGAAGTGGACTGACTCACCTTTGGGACTAAGGTCGAGCCCCTCCAAGTAGAAAGGACCACTTCAAGTGCAATCTCCTGTAAGATGATCCCAAAGCTATAGACATCAGCCTTCTGCATGCCAGCGGTAGGCAAGGAGTTTCCCAATGAGAAGTTCTGGAGCAGTCCACAGCTTCTCTGAAAAGAGGAACAGGCTAGTTAGGTCCCCCAAAAAAGGGATATCCCAAGCCTACCTAGCCTCATTCCCATTGCACTCCCATGTCACTGTTGGTTCCATCTCCTCTACCACCCACCCTAGGTGGAAATGATCAAGACCACAGAACAATATACAGTGGACTCTGGGGAGGCCTCACTGGCATAGAGGGCGTGGCTGTCGTCAGGTTCTGCAGTTGACGGAAGCTGGCCAGGCCATAGTCTGTGATTTTGAGCACAAAACGACTATCCACCACACAGTTGGAGGACTTGAGACTCCCATGGGATGCAATAATGCTGTTGTGGAGAAAGGCCATGCCCTGCAGGATACAGATTAAGTCATGGGATTGGGCAAACTATGCTAGCTCTCCACTAAATGGGCATTAAGAAGCTGCCTTGGAATCATCAAACAAGCTAATTTTGGAGGTCATCTTTTTTTTTTTTTGGTGGTGAGGGGAGTGTCCACACCTGACAATGCTCAGGGGTTATTCCTGGCTCTGCACTTAGGAATTATTCCTGGCAGTGCTCAGGGACCATTTAGGATGTAGGGAATCGAACTTGGGTCGGTCACATTCAAGGCAAGTGCCCTACCTGCTGCGCTTATCACCTGGCCCCTAGGGCCCTCTTTATGTTATTTCCACTGGAGGAAGCAGGAAGAATAGAAAAAATCTCTTCCAGTGCTTTAGGCAGTAGATAGGTATCCAGGTAACTCAATAGGAGAAACTCTCAAGGGAAGGAACAAGGAGAGCCATCCATTACCCTGAAAGGCTTTCTCATGAATGGTGATGAAAACAAGTCTAAGAACTCAAAAAGAATATGACATCATAGGGCCTCAAGTTTGTGGCCACTGATTCATAAGACATGGTTTGAAGCCCAAATATCCAGATCACCTAGATGAATGAACACTAACCAATTGTAAACGCATATAGAATCATGTAGGCTGTCAGAATGGAGAAAGGTGATCTCCTAGAGAATTTGTGAGGTCAGAGAAAGTGGAGAAAATAATAAGTTAGAAAAAAATTGGGAAGCAGAAACAGCTGCCCAGCCAGCACAGAAGACTAACACTTCCAGACTCATGGAGTCAGTGTGAAGGCTTTGCCCCAAAGGACAGTGTAAGTGGGCTACAGTAGTAGGAAGAGGCAGAGTGGTAGAGACCTCTCAGGAGTGAGGACAGTATTCCATATGCTCACCAAATACTAAATGATAAATGCTTAGCTCTG
>JAJIBD010034191.1:0-17801 GCA_021461705.1 Cryptotis parvus
TCTCTCTGGGACTGTATTTTCAAAGTGGGAATGAGTCAAGTGCTTTTGTGGTCATCTATTGAAAGAGCATAAGGTCCTGTCAGGTAAAGGAAACTTAATGGAGCATAAGCATATTTGTATGTTATGAACATTGTGTATTGGGGTATGGGAGGGTGAGGTATAAAGGGCCTTCTGGCACATGGTTGGCATGAGAATGCCAGGCCTACATTAGTGGCTAAATCACTCCTCCTCTCCCCCGTCTCTGAACATAATCATCCACCAGTGTTAATGATTAATCGCTGCCTCATGTTCTGTTTCACATCCCCTCTACGCCCTGAAGAAGTAGGTGAGTTCTGGCTCGCGAGAAAATATTCTTTGACCCAAGGCCTGGAGGGCCCAGTGTCGCTACAAGCACAGTCATGAAGACCATGCGGCCACCCGGGGACATCCCTGCAGAGTCAAAGGTACCATTTCAGAACAAAGGAGTCAGGCAGGGCTGGGGGTGGACTCAGGCCTGTAGTTTAGGTGGCACAGTTCTGAGGGGCTATGGTCATTACAGAAGAGATGACAAACAGTCCATGGAGCTTTAGATTTTCCTACACTTTTCGTGGCTGCCCCTCTCTGCTTGGGCTGCTGTGTTTGCTTTTAAATCTAATTTTCTCTTAATGCGGCCTGGCTGATGACGCTGGGAGAACATGAGACATTTTTTGAGACAGGAGACCCGGCGGCGGGAGGGAGGCCTCACCCGGTGAGAAACTAAAGGGTGTCATTCCTAGCTCTGTAGTTAGAGGCCAAACAAGAAGGCACCCCCACTTTCCAATCACCCTACACAGGACTACCGCCACTATACATAGCACCCATTCCATATATACTGCATCAGGACTTATCTGCTCACTTTACACAGCAGACAGACTCTCTCTCTCTCTCTCTCTCTCTCTCTTTTCTCCCCCCCTCTCTCTTCCCTGCCCCCACTCCCAATTTGCACTCCTGGCCCTGTGAAGCACCATAGCCACCCCAGACCCACCTATGTTCAGTTTACCCACCCCATTACTCACATAACCTCTGTCTGACCCTTTTCTCCTGGCCCTGCGTCTTTTTGGGTCAGACACTATTACTCCTTGCTCAGGCTAAGGTGAGGGCTTGATATTGGTGCCGAATGAATAAAGGGAAGATACTGGAATCTGACCTGGTTCTAAGGACTGGGGATGAGCACCCCTCACACTTTCGAGTTGGCACCAATTGGGAGCAAGAGCAAGCAGGTGTGGCGTGAGGCTGGAGGCTGGCATCACCTGCCTCACCGCTTTACTTCCTTAAGAACTGGCTTTGGCGCGGAAGGAGGGTAGCTCCCACGGAAGCTGGGAGGAGCATCTGGAAGGACAGAGGAGCAAAAATGTTAGATACAGCTGAGGACACCAAGGGAGGGCTGATTGCGCCCATCAGAGATTATCTGGGGACTGGAATGTGCCCTTTCCAGTGGTGCATAGAGGCAGAAATGAGTGAGTTTGGAAGAGATCTAAGAATCACTGGGAAGCAAGAGCAATGGAAGTCAAGCAATACTCGGAGAGGGGGTAAGTCAAGAAAGTATTTTGTGGGGGCGGGGCGATAGTTCAGAGGTGAGGGCGTTTGCCTTGCATGCGGCCCGCCCGTGGCCAGGTTCGATCCCGGCGTCCATATGGTCCCCGAGCACCGCCAGGAAGTAATTCCTGAGGCAGAGCCAGGGTAACCCCTGAGCATCGCAGTGTGACCCAAAAGCAAAAAAAAAAAAAGAAAGAAAGAAATAAAGAAGAGAGAGAGAGAGAGAAAGAAAGCAAAGAGAGAGAGAGAAAGAAAGAAAGAAAGAAAGAAGAAGAAAGAAAAGAAGCAAGAAAGAAAGGAAAGAGAGAAAGAAAGAAGAAAGAAAGAGAGAGAAAGAAAGGAAAAGAAAGAAAGAAAGAAAGAAAGAAAGAAAGGAAAGAAGAAAGAAAGAAAGAAAGAAAGAAAGAAAGAAAGAAAGAAAGAAAAGAAAGAAAGAAAGAAAGAAAGAAGCAAGAAGAAGCAAGGAAAAAAAAGTATTTTTGGTGGTTTGGTTTTCATTTCGGATTGAGGGTAACACCAGCAATTACCATGCCAGGGTTATTCCTGACTGCTCTCCTGATCATTCCAGGGGGCGAGGTGGAGCATATCCATTGGGGACTGAACTGGGGTTGACTACATGCAAGGTTGCCCACTTCATCTCCTGTGCTATCTCTCTGACCCGAGAAGTATTTTTATAGGAAGGGAAGCAGTCAAGCAGTAATAAAAAAAAAAGCTGGAATAGAGAGGAGAGAATTGTTAGGTGAGATAAAATCCCAGAAGTGGGGACTCGCTCAGAATAAAATCCACAGCCGGGACAGAACAGTAGTCCAAATTGGTGGCGGTTGCCTTTTGCATTCAGCCCATGCTGGCCCAGGTTCGATCCCGGCATCCTATATAATTCACCAGGCACCGCCAGAGTAATTCCTGGTGTTGCAGGTAGGGAGAGACCCTGAGCATTTGCGGGTGTGACCCCCAAAAACAAAATAAAATAGTAAATAAATAAATAAATAAATAAATAAATAAATAAGGCTAAAGTCATAAACCAAGATGAGGAAGGGGGGGCATGGCAGACTCCGGCTGCAGGAAGCATGACCTTCTAGAAGGACCCTCTGATGAAGCTGCTTTTGCCCTGTGAACAAGGACAAAGTCTGTGTCTAGTGGGGGCCCAACTCAGTGGCTGATTGGAGAGAGATAAGCAAAGGCATATGAGACAGGAGAAAAAGAGGTATGGGATATAGAAAGCTAATGTTGGGCTGGGAGAGGAGTTAGACCAGTAGTAAGAAAATAAGTACATTTGGAAACAGGATCTGAGAAGAAAAACAAAACAGCAAAATATTTATGTGGGTAGGTGGCAGTGAGATAATCAGGATGAGGGCAGGAGGAGGGCCAGAACGGCTGAACAGACAAAGAGAGTGAATCTTGGGGAAATGGACCGGATGAGAAAAGGGCTAAAGACAAACCTCTCGGGGTCAGGCGGGCTGAAGGAGGTCAGGCACAGCAGAAGTATCAGGCCCTGCAGAAAACTACAACTTCAGATGAGAAGCTGTTGGTAATCACAGGAGCTGGGGTGCACTGTGAGCGGAGGGTGGGCCAAGGAAGTCAAGTGAACATGGGGGAGAAACTAGGAAGTCCACAGATGGTGTGTTTTGTTTAGGGTCACATCTGGTAGAGACTCCAGGCATCATGCCAGTGCTGGGGATGAACTGGGATTGCAGATACAGCCGCCTACAAAGGCAAGACCCTTAACCATTGTGCTCTCTCAGCCCACAGATGGAGCCCAAAAGGGGGAGTAGGTGAAATCTGGCAATTGGGTTCTGTGACCCAAAATAGCCATTTCAATAGTTTTGTTCTTATGGTTTAGCCCTTCCTCTAAACAATATCTACTTGAATTACTTATCTAGAGGCCACTTTGTTTGTTTTTTGATGTTTGGTATTGGTACCACACCTGGCGAGAAGTGCTCCGTCCACCAATTTCTCCTAATGCCATCGAGGTTTACTCCTGGTGAGCTCAGGGACCATATGGGGTGCTAAGAATTGAACCTGGAGTTGACTGTGTACAAAATTGCATTGCCAGCTCTTTAGTGTAAGTTTTCCTGGGTTGTGGGAAGCACAGCCAGAAGCTAAGGTTATTCCTGGTTCTTCACTCAAAATTACTCCTGGTAGTTCTCAGGGATGCCAGGGGATCAAACCTGGGTCAGCTGCGTGCAAAGCAAATGCATTACCCACCATTACCACACCCTGCTACTCTCTCCAGCCCCTGTTTGATTTTGGTTTGAGCCATCACTTGAGTGTGCTCAAGACTTAATCTGGCCCTGCATTCAAGAACCACCAGGGGACTATAGTGGTACCAGACCCACACTCAGGTTAGCTGTGTGCTAGGCAAGTACCCATGCCTGCTGCACTATCTCTCCAGCCCCATCTAAGCACTACCACTTAATTCTCATCATTCAGAGCAGCTCACAAAACTACTGTTGCTCTCCCAGGAGCTATAGAGAACTTTAGCCTCCCGCCCGTGGTCTTCACTCACCAGGGCTGGCAGCTTACTGAGTTGAAATCATGCTCCACCACCTTAGTTATAACTGTCAGACCATAGGCGTCAGCTCGTGGGGCAGAAAAGGTTAAAGAGCACGTCTCTAGGGCACACAGAAGAGGTCAGTCCAAATTTCCTTGCGCTTTAGGGGAAGCTATTTATACTTGTGTTAGTCTGACTTTTCCTGATTATGGCCCCCTTTGACCTTGTTTCCTTCCTGTGGACACCTAGGCTCATGTCCAGGGCCCCCATTTATACCATTTTTTTCACCTGTGCACTCCCTTGGAATAGCCAGTTGAAATGCTGGCCTATACTTCCAATATAAAAATGCTATCTGAACTACACCCGAATTGGTCGGAGGAGAAAGGACTTAATATAACTATGCTAAAGAGATTCCAAATATCTCCAGAGGTAAAAAAAAATTTCCTCATTTCTTGAGATTATATGCAGTTAGTGCCATAAGCCGACCATTCAAAAACTAAAATTAATTAAATTTGTAAGGTTTACAATGGATGAACAGTTATTATGATGGATTCATTCAAAAAAGTCTTATACGACCATTACCAAGTGAAACAGGAAGAATATACAGTATGCCAGCAGAAAACTAGCTTATTTCCTCATGGTTCCTTGAGATGAAAGATTAACATCCAGCATATTGGGATGAAAGATTAGTGCATCAGGTAGGAGGTTGACCTTGCACACAGCCAACCTGGGTTTGGTCCCGGCATCCCATATGGTCCCCCCCAAGCACCACTAGGAGTAATTCCTGAGTGCAGAGCCAGGAGTAACTGAACATCACCAGGTGTGAGCCAAAAAAAAAATTAGCATACAAACTCCAGATGTTTATGACATTAGTTATATTTAACAATTGTTCTTTCAAGTGGCTGGAGCAATTGTCCATTGGGTGAGCAAGTGTTTGCCTTGCACCCGACCAACCGGGTTTGATTCCCTGGCATCCTCTATCCTGAGTGCAGAGCCAGGGGGTAACCTGAGCATTGCTGGGTGTGACCCAAAAGAAAAAAAAAGTTTAAAAAAGACCAACTTTCTTTTCAGAAGGTACATTTGGATCCTTGACATTCATTCTATATCCCAGCTAATGCTGGTTCCGTGTAAGCCATCCTTGGTCTACACTGGTCTCTCTGGTTCTGTCCCTCAGAGTCCATGCTGGTCTCATGTTAGTTCCATGATTGCCTCTCAAGGCCCCCCCAGCCTAGCAGCAATTGTCCATTCCTTAGTTCTTTAGTTCTCCAGGCACATGCATGTAGATGAGTTGCTGCTGTCCTGCATTTTCTAGGGTACAGATGAGGGAGAGAGAAGCCCCATCTGTAGGGCAAGAAGGTCAGAGCAAAGAGACTGTTGTTGAGTCCAGCACGAAGGGGGAGGGGAGAGGAGTTGCTTGACCTGAGTTCCCCTAATTAGTGTTAATATTTCATCCCTCCCTAGCGAAATTATCTGACTGGTCACATCTTTGGCAGACAGTATTTTAAGGGCCAATAAAATTAACTTGGCAGCTCTCCCCATTACTCTCCTTCTACCTGAGACATGTTATTTTTAAAAAAATGAAATGGGCATGGGTGTTACTCATGACAAACAATGTTCAAGTACTTATGTCAGGCCAGATGCTAAAAAATAATTGCAAATTTTAAAAATATCCTTAGCTCTACCTACACACCTCTAAATTTACCTGGTATGAGTATATCATTATTTTGTTTAATATCTTGATATATGTCAAAATGATATATTACAACAGAGTGAAATATACTCTTTGGAGGGGATAGGGGACCACACAGTGGTTGTCAAGGATCACTCCTGGCAGGGCATCACAACCTTGGCCTTTCTCTGGCAAGGAGACACCTATCCCCTGCACTATCGCCCTTCTTGTTTATGATGCAGTTCCCTTATCTTCAACAACAACCGCTGAAAATGCCATCAAGCCAACCATATCTCAAGTGTCTTGAATGGGAAGGAACCTGGATTATAGACGCCTTTGCTTATTAGTAAGTGCACTCCCAGAGGACACTCTAGGACACTCCCAGTCTCACCCATCAAAAAGAGGAAAAAAAGAAAAATATCCCTGAAAACTAAGATTTTTCTCTTGGTGGGAATGTATTAACATACCATAAAAAACCAAACCGTCCTTAGATGAATGAAGCTCTTCAAAATGTTCAGGGGGGAACTATCTTATGAGAAATACAGACCATGAAGTAGCTTCACTTGAATTTAACAAAGGCGGAGCCCAGGAGAGCTAGTTCAACAGGAAAGGTGCTTGACTTACGTAGCCTACCGGGCTGGATCCCAGTACTGCTTTTGGGCCCCGCAGCCACAACCAGGAGCAAGCCCCTGAACACCGCCCAGTGTGGCCCCCAAAAACAAAAACAAAAAAAAACAAAAAACAAAAAAACACGGACCCTGCCCACTTCATCTTTAACCCACTGCTCTCATGTTGGCAGTACGCCGGCCAGTTCCAAGGGACTCCTAGAACCTTGGACTCAGGCTAGGTTAGTTCCAGCACGCAACAGTTTGCCCGTTACATAAGAGCCTCATCTGCCTGCCTATGAGATGAGTCCACAAATCAAAGTGGCTATGTGGGCAAGTGCCGGGCCCCTCTACCCCAACCAACCAATAAGGGTCCGGCCTAGAAGGACAAACCAATAAGACACAAATTCCATCCTGGAGGGTGCGAGTTAGAGGTTAATCAAGCGTCCAGAAGGACCAATAGCAGGGGAATCCCACCTCTCGATCCCTTCGTTCATCTAACCAAGTGCGAAGTTATAGTGTAGTAAAACTAGTTAGGAAAAAACAAACTAGGCAGAAAGCCTCAAGCTGGCAAGAAAAGAAAGCCAAGGGGTCCAAAAATTAGGCAGAAGCAAAGGGACAGGAGGCCCGCCTCTGCAGGCGGCGGGAGGCAGAGACAGAGCAGGAATGAAGTGGCGAGGATGGCTCCAGGCCCCGCCTCCGGGCCGCGCTCCCTGGGAACTCAGGGCAAACTCCGCGCAGCCGACGCGAAGATGGCGGCGGCCGCGGTGCTAACCACGTTGCTGCGCACAGCGCGCCAGGCCTGGTAGCTGGGGCCGCAGGGGGCAGGTGAGAAGTGGCCGTGGGGGCAAGGTGGGGGGTACTGCAGGCTCCGACAGCCTCGGGCCCGGGCGTCTACCTGCCAAGATTACTACGCGGACAGCCCGAGCGCCCACTGACTTCCGGACCCAGGCCTCGTTGCAGCCTGGGGACACTTAGTGGGCCCGGAGCTAAGCACTGCAGAGGCGCGGGGCAATCCGGGAAGAAACAGGGTTCAGTCACTACCTATTACTGCCTTTTCCTAAAGCCCAGGGGCGCCCCCGCGCCTGCCGGGCAGCTTCTTTAGTGCTCCAGGGCTCCTCTTCACTGCCAGTCTTTGCCCTGTGAACACTAGAGTTAACCTCCTATGTTCTCCAGTAGCCTGAGTGATTCGAGTCTCAATTCATGCTACCCATTTTCCCCGACCGGCCACCCCTAAGAGCCCCTGAGCCATTGAGGCCGCCCCAGCCTTCCGGCAAGGCAGGGTAGACCAGTTTACTTCCTGTGCTATTTCCCCGCACGGTTCAGTGACTGGAGTTAAATGCACAGTTAAGAAAGCAAGGTGCCGACCGCGAGATAGAACAGCATGTAGGGCCTTGCCTTGAACCCAGCCAATCGAATTAGATTCTTGCAACCCATATTGGCCCCTGAGCACCCTCAGAATTAACTCCTGTGTGCAGAGCGGGAGTAACCCCTGAGCACGGCGCCCTTGTGCCACCTAACTACCCCCAACAAAAAATAGAGACTGGAGATAAAAAGCGGCAGGTAGGACGTTTGTTTTGCACACGGACCAACCCATTTAGATCTCAAGGGTACACATATGAACCCCGATCCCTGAAGAGTGGAGTCCCTCAGCAGGGGCCCCCACCACCACCATCTACCCCACCTATATGTGTGTGTATATATATATATATATATATATATATGTGTGTGTGTGTGTGTGTGTGTATCATTATATAGATATCTATATAGATATATATGGTATATAGATATATATAGATATATATATATATATTATGACCAACCAGAGATGACTTGCCAAACAGGGCCATAAAGCAGGAATAAAACAAACACTGCTTATAGGTCAGAGAAGAAAGTGGCAGCCTATTATCAAGGTAAATACAGATGGAAATGGCTCCAGGCAGCCTTTTGGGGGATTGTCACACTGATGCTCAAGGGTTACTCCTGACTCCTCACTCAGAGATTACTCCTGGCGGTGCGCCGGGGGGACCTTATGGGATGCCAGGGATCGAACCGGGTCAGCTGTATGCAAGGCAAACACCCTACCCGTTGTGCTATCGCTCTGGCCCTGTTCAGGCAGTCTTAGAGGCCACAAAGCACAACAAGTCCCTCTATATTGGAAGGATTTGGTCTCCAGGCACATAGGAACTGTCCGACCCCGCTCTCTTTCTGCAGTCTTTCTGCAGTCTGAACATTACCCCACTTCCTTGACGTTTTAGGCACAGGAATCAACCGCACTGCACGAATCTGTATTGTTGACTAACTTGTTTTGTTTAAGGGCCACACCTGAGCAGTGCTGCAGCTCGCTTGGAGTTGCACTAGGGCCGCGTGTGGTGCCTGGGTTCAAGCCAGGCTTGCATACAAAGCATGTCTAGCCCCACTGGCTGTGACTTAACCAAACCCATTACCCTCTGCGAAAATCATGTCCTTTCTCTGCTGTTGATGCTTTGAACATGAACTTTTCCTTAGTGTGGGAATCACAAATAGGTTCTTGAAAGGGAGGAGTTAGGGGCTATGGAGAACCAGCCTCTGGAAGCCCTGACTGAATGCACGGGAGAGGTGTCACCAGCTCCTTCTTGGCTCCACATCGACTCACGTTCAGGTCCGAGGAATCTCAGGTCAGACTGCCAGGAATGAAGTAGCAAAAGCCCAGCAGGCAGCTCAGGGGACCGGCCCCAGCCATCTTCTCCATGATCCTGGATCAGAGAGTCTTCCAGCGACATTCTCTATGAGGACCAGCAGGTGGGGTGCCTTAGGATTCAGTCCTTCCCCCTTAGGAATATCATAGCTAATATCTGGCCTGTTGAAGTAACATGGTCACCTCTGGCCTGCCCAGTGTATGGTATTCCGTGGCGTGGCCCCTCAGGCTCTGTACACTTCCTGGTCATTCTAAGCCCATTCATCGGATGAGCCAGGCTGAAGAAAAGACCAGCGAGGTAGGAAGAACTGGGCCAAGAGGTGACTGGGGAGCCAGTTAGAGGTTTGGCCCTGTTCAAAGCCATCTTGTCTGCTCTTCAATTTAGCTTTTAGGACACCTTTTGCTTGTGGCCAAGAAGACTACAAGTGAGGGGCTAGGAGAAGGATGTCGACCTGGCATGTAATTTTCAGCTTTTGAAACGGCCTATACATTCTTGTGCCTGCCCTCAAACCAGTCTTTGTTCTGTGTCTGTCCCATGATCAGACCCACCCCTGGCACATCAAGCTCTATTTCAGTGATCGGCGATGGGAAAGTAGGTGCACAGTCTGTATCACCTGCACATTCGCGTCCTGGGATGACAGCTTCCAATGACCTCCAGGCTGAACCAACCATCTGATCAAAGACCCAGACCTGCATGCATGGAAGGGTTTGAGGAAAGGGACCCTGTGATGTTAATAAACCTCATTCTCAGTTTTTGGATTCCTGTCTTAATATTTTTAAAGAATCTACACAAATAGACACACGCACACCCTTAACTATAGGGTTGGTAAGAGCATCTCCTATACATATGTGAGTTCTCTTGATTTGTAGCCGCAAAGTAGCAGTAGGACTATGAAATTAGTAGGAAAGATTGAACACCAAGAGTGAGTCTTGGTCTGTTCAAGCCCTAATTCAGATATCAAGTACTATTGGGGGGGTGAAAGTGGGGTTGAGGACATGGAGAGCTAGAGATCAAGCCCAGGGCTACATGTGTATGACTTACCACCAAGCCCCCATAAGCCAGGTGTTACAGGGGTTGGAGGAATGTGAAGCAGACAAGAATCATCGCACATCTCCCAAATTTACTACCCTTTGGCTAATATTCCCCCTAGAGTTTCACTATTTTACCTCTAACCTGCCATCTGAATTATTTTCATCTTTAAAAAATTTGAAGACTCCCTCATTTTGAGGAATGAACTAAAGGGTGTTATAACCTGAGTCTGGATCCCCAGCGGTGAGAAAGACCAAGTCACACAGAGTAATGCAAGCAAAGGGAACTTTATTGCTAGCTCGAGCTAGGGTCCAAGTCTCATTCAATGCAGTGGAATCTTGACAAGGACCCTGACCAGAATTTGAAGGCAACTCTATGGGGGCTTGATTACATAAGCAAGTTAACCTTTAACATACAAGTTTTAAGAGGCACGTTAGCAAGCGGCCCCTTCTGACTGGGTTGTTACATCTGCTGTGACTAGAGGACTTTTCTACCTAGCTTTGATTGGTTAGCTTTTAAGTTGCCCCTGACATTGTGGTTTCATGGGGAAATGCAACTAGGCCTTCTTTTTCATTACTGCTTGCTTCAAGCTTGTCATGGAGCTTCTTCTGTATGCTCCCTCTTCGTTTCACAAGGGAAGCTGAGTTGCCCCACATGCAGCACAAGGAAGCACTCCTAGATCCGGCGAGGAACGACCGGCAAGGTCGCGGAACCGCAGGAGCGGGATGAAGCGGAGCAGTCTGACGGACGACCGGAAACCAGGCTTCCCCGATCGCGGCCACTTCCGCCAGGCTCGAGTTCTGCGCAGTCTCTGGAATTATTTACCGTCGCTGGCACCCCGGGTCTGGGGCGGGACACGGAGCGTGGAGGGTAGCGGTGAGCCGGGAGAGGACACAGCTCAGTGGCGCGCCGCGCTGAGCTGTCGGCAGCTGGGACGCCTTCGCTTCTCGTCCGCGCTGTGAAGAATCAGAGCCGGTGTGAAAGATGTTGGCGAAGCCATGTCCGCTGCAGCCCTTTACACGAGCTGCGGCCGCCGCGCGGGAGCTGCCCTCGGCCGACTGTGGTGAACCTGGGCTCGAGCCTCCGTGTTCAGAGTCCTAAGGACGAGGCTTGCTCCAGGCAGCCCTTTGCGCCGGAGATCGGCCATGGGCGTGTCTGTGAGTGGTCCCAGCAGTGGCAGGGACGGTGCGGCCGAGCGCGGCCCTGCCCGTGAGCCCCAACGCCGACGCCCCTCTGCAACCCGGGCGGTAGCAGGAGTCCCCGCGCGCCTCTGCAGCGCTCAAGCCCAGCCACTGCGGAGCACGGAGCCCCGAGGACAAGGAGGTGCCAGGTGCCCAGTGGAACACCGCCACGGGGCCAGTGCCTTCTCCACAACTGGACCGAGGAGGTAGCACGGTGACCCGCTCCCCTTTCCTCAGCGCTCCAGAGGAGGCGGTAGTGTATGACAAGGGCAGGTACCGCGACGGCTGGCAGGGTCACCCAGCTTGTGGCCCACAGAGAGCCACCCACGACTTGGACCAAGTCCCGAGTATGCAGGATGGCTCCGAGTGTTACTACTTCATGAAGCGGACACCAGGGGCTGCTGACCCTGCAGGCGCCGACCCCCCCCAGCACCACAGAGACTCATACCAGCACCCAAGACAGCACCGCCACCAGCTAAGGTGTGACGTATGGGAGACAATGCCAGCTTCTGTAGGGCTTTGGATCCTGACACCCGGATGAGTTTTGTTCTCCCCCCTTTCTTCCGAACCTGCTGCTAACCAGATTCTGTTCTGTCCACTCCCTCCGCCTCGCACAGGAAAGCGTGAAGCCATGATTGAGATGCTCCTGTACCACCAGATCTGGTGAGAGGCTCAGTGGAGGAAAGGGAGAAAGGGTAAGTGGGGGCAGAAGGCAGGAGAGCATGCCTTGACGCCCTCAGAGTTATACAGGAAGAGGTGCAGGCAGAAAAGGAGCCCAGCAGGAGCTCACTGTGAGTGGAGTCTGTAACACCGGGACTACAAGAGGAAGCTGGTGCGGGCAGGGCCTCCTGCCCCTACAAAGGTGAGATACCCTCCCTACCCCCTTGAACAGAGGGAGAAAGCATCAGCACAGGACTAAGCCAGGGCTTCCAACCAAGAGTAATTCAGTCTTTTACTCTCCCAGCCTCATGACTTCCGGCAGGAGCAGCCTGAAACCTTCTGGTTACAGAGAGCGTCACAACTGCCGGTGAGAGAATGATGGGGTGCTGGGAGGTAAGGAGAGGGAAGAGGCTGTTGTGTTGTGAGGAGAATTTGTCCTCATTCCAGCCGTCTTCAGGGGGTAAGTTACATCAAGACACAGGAACGCCGTTCAGGAAGAACTGCAGCTTCTCCACACCGTGCCCTTGTCTCTAGAGCAGCCACTGCCTATGAGTCTGAGGACTGTTCTTAGGGATGGAGAATTCTCTTCCCTTGCTGACAGGCAAAAGGGCAGGGTGGTGGGAAGGGACAGAACTCCTGTCTAGGGTCTGTCGGTGGAAGAGGGTATAGACTATGGATTCTTATTTGCCTGCTGCACAGGTGAGTTCTGTCTACACTTGATAAAAGGCCTTAACATAAAGTGACCTCAAACTCCTGACATGGCTGTTTCCGTGATTCTATAAGTTGCCCTGCTCAGACCCTCTGTTCCCCCCTAACAGACTATGACACCCACGACATTTTGTTGTTCTTGTTGTTCTATATTTGGCCAAAATATTCTGGTTTAGATACAGATATGTACAGAAGGTCGAAGGAAGAAAGGGCGCGCAAAAAAAGGGGTGGGGATAGGTCTATGTACAAGGCTGAGCTGCAAAGGCAACAAGTTCCAGACGAGGTCGGGTTTGGGGTTCACTGGTTTCCAGCTCATGTGACAGTGTCCTTTCTTGGTGTGTGAGAGATACGGCCTGTCAAGAGGAAGTAGTCCTCACAGGAGTCACATGGGACCTTTCTGTTCGCCTAAGAGCCAGTAAGTTCGCATCTTGCCTTTTCCTGGATGTAGGACAGTGGAGAGAATTCAGACTGATCCTTTCTCCCACTTTATCCGTGATTCCCAGAACCACTTCCAGCCTCCCTGTCCTGACCTCCACCCTTCTCCATAGCCTGCCATCACCTTCATCTCCACATCCCCCGAAGCTCTAGCTGGGAAGCATCCTAGCTCATCCAGGGCATCTTTGGTGGTGGAGGAGACATGGATCTTCAGGGCTGGGACGAGAAATGGAGTGTGGCAAGAAGAGTCAATGAAAAGACAACAAAGGAATTGGTGGTCTCAAGAGCTGTCCCACCCCATCCCTCAGGCATTCTCTGTCTCCCCAGTATATATGTACTTGGTTGAGACTATGCCCAAAGATGGGATAGTTGGAATCCCGAGATAAGGGAGAGAGACTGAAAGGAAGAAAGGAGCACTGTGCTAAAGCTAGAGCAGAGGCCTGATCTCTCACCCTGACCATTAGACTCCATGCGGGATGCTGTGTTCACCGTGTCTCCAAAAAAGACAATAGCGGGGCATCTTCAGGACCAACGGCGCAGCAGGGTCCTATGAGGAAGAAACAGGTTGGAGACCTAGGACGGAGTGAAATATAAGGGCTCGAATGAGAATCACCCTTACCGTGTGGACCGATGCGTAGTCGCAGCTGGTCATAGGGCGGTGGCGGATGCGGAAGGAAGAAACTACATTTAGTAATGCGGGCGCCATGCGAGCAATTTCTGGAGCATGGCGTTGGCCATTTAGCCCGGGAGGCCAGACACCACCATGTAGGCATCTCAATCGTCTCTACCTGATTAGCAGAAGGTTAAAAGGTCACTTCTACCTACATAAGGGAGACTGGGGGGAAGATAGACACCACTGTCCACTCAAAGTAATTGCCATGGTTCTGAGACGGGGGAAATTCAAGGGGATCCTTCAGTCCTTAGCCTAGCACCTGGTAAAGAGTGTGTGCTGAGTGAACAGGCGCACATTCAGCACCACGACCTGGGCAAACAGGCTTTGCCGCTGCAGCATGGAAGCATGGCTGAGGGGCTGACTGGAAGAACATGAAGGCTGGAGAAGTCCAGCAGGCACCTGAACTGGGCCCCAGACAGCCTGGCTGCAGAGAAGAAGAGAGTGGGCAACTGCCAGACTCTAGGTAAAAAGGGCATGTCACAAATCACCTGCCGAGAGTCCAGAAAGCGATTTTATGGGCACATGAGTAAATAGTTTTAGTAATACGATAGGGAGACAACTAAATAATTGGTTGCATTGGTACATCTCAGTAAAGGGGAGGTGTGAGGTTCTTTGTTCCCATAGGAGAGAAATACAACAGATGACAGGCTAAGTCCAAAGTGAAGGGACAGTACTGTTAGTGCAATGTTTGGCATGTCCCTCCACTAATTGTTATCCCCAACATATAGATAAGATGACCCCAGCTCAGAAAGCATCTGCCACCTGCCCAAGGTCGCATACACAGCAACCAAGCCAGATCACGACAATCCATATCATCACTGTTCCCTCACGCACAGAGGGGCTGCCCTACCACCTCAACAACTTTGACGGAAGATGTTTATGTCATAGCCTCAGATCCCTCAGCCCATAAATCTCTCTGCCCATATCCTGTATGGTATTTTCATGAGAGAAAGGCTGGCAAGAGAGCAGCAGATCAGTCCTATGGTGGTGCCAATCAGGGAAGCATAACAACTGAATGAGACTGATTGAGAACCTCATCTGCCTAGGCGAGAGGCTGGAGGCCAGGCAGGGAAAGCTGACTCTATGGAGGGAAGGTCTGTGGGGTCCCAGGAGGCGGGGTTTAAAGTGGTCTCAGGGGAGGGGCCAGGCGACCCAGCGGGTGGGGCGTTTGCCTTGCGACCGGCTCATGCCCGACCTGGGTTGATCCCGGCAGCCCATATGGTCCCCGGCGCCGCCAGGGGTAATTCCAGAGTGCAGAGCCAGGGTAGCCCCTGGCATTGCCAGGTATGACCCAAAAAGCAAAAAAACAAAAAATAAAAAAATAAAAAAAAAAAAAAAAAATAAATAAATAAATAAATAAATAAATAAATAAAAATAAAGTGGTCTCAGGAAGAGGTAGCCCCAGCTCTTACCTTGTAGACGTCAAAGTTGTCGATTATGGCATCAAAGCAGGTGTAGAGGTCATTGAGAAGAGTCACCACTAACAGGATGCAAAGGCCCGAGACTTGTGCCAAACTCTTCGCGACCCACAGGGGACTCCAGAATGAAGCCTCCCTATTAGGGTCATCACCCGGTGTGCGTGCACAGCTCTCACCGCATGGGGGTGCTCTCTGCTGACAATGCAGTGAAGCCAACAATGTCACTGAAGTAGATGGTGACACTGTCAAAGGCCTCTGCCTGCACAGTCTCGCCCGCTTTAGCTGCTCTGCCACCGAGCTAGAAAGCAAGCAAGGGTGAGCGTTAGGCCCCACTCCAGAAGTGTGGAAGAGGGAGGAAGGAGCGGAGTGTGTGGTTGGGACACAAGTAGAGGCTGGCAGCGGAAAGGAAGGTGCCTGGTACAAGGGAAGGTTTGGAAGTGCAGGCTGTGGATGTTGGTGGGGAGGGCCCCGAGCCCCCACAGGAGTGATGGAGTGGACAGGTCCCAGGGCCTGTGTATTGCTCATGCTCACTGCAACCAGGGCACTTAGAGCAGGGTCCTGAGTGAGAAGGAGGGCTGGGAAGCCAAGAGGACACACTGTGCAGGCATACCTCCACCCCCCAGCCAGCGTGGCTCAGCATGGCAAGATGGAGCAAAGCAGGAGTTAAAGACAGTGAATGAATTCTTAGGACATGGTGTGAGGCGGAACCCAACAGAGCAGAACATCAAGGGAAAACTCGGAGCAGACCCAGGTCCTCACTGGGGCAGAATCTGGTAAAACAGAGCCTCCGCCTTGGCTTCTCCTCCAGGTAGGCCTGCGTGGCGTTCCTCCACCAGCTTCTCCAAATTGTTGGCGTGCTGCTCCATGCGCAGCAGGAGGGTTGTCCAGGATGCTTGTGCCCCCTCCCTGGGGAGAGACCGGGAGAGCACCTACTCCGAGATTCTCCCAGATTCCCAGAGCTGCTTAGCCAGCCCACCCTCTGGCCCCACCGGCCTCACCTCATCCACTGAGACTCAAGGGACTTCTATCCTGGGGCCCCTCCCCTAGTGCCTTCTTACTTGTTAAGCGGCGAATGAAGCCCTTAATCTGTCCAAAGTCTGGTAGCTCTGCTGGGTCCTGGGCCCAGCATCGCTCCATCAGCAAAACTAGCTCTTCATTCAATTGGGTCCGATCGATGCTTGGCGGGTATGGCCTCTGACCATTTCGGACCTTCTGGACAATCTCCGAGGGTGTACATGAAGGGTTTATATGAAGTATAGGAACTTCCTGGTGTTACAAGAGGTATATTGCTGTAAAGGAGTGGACTGACTCACCTTTGGGACTAAGGTCGAGCCCCCCAAGTAGAAAGGACCACTTCGAAGTGCAATCTCCTGTAAGATGATCCCAAAGCTATAGACATCAGCCTTCTGCATGCCAGCGGTAGGCAAGGAGTTTCAATGAGAAGTTCTGGAGCAGTCCACAGCTTCTCTGAAAAGAGGAACAGGCTAGTTAGGTCCCCAAAAAGGATATCCCAAGCCTACTAGCCTCATTCCCATTGCACTCCCCATGTCACTGTTGGTTCCATCTCCCTCTACCACCCACCCTAGGTGGAAATGATCAAGACCACAGAGCAATATACAGTGGATTCTGGGAGGCCTCACTAGCATAGAGAGGCGTGGCTGTCGTCAGGTTCTGCAGTTGATCGGAAGCTGGCCAGGCCATAGTCTGTGATTTTGAGCACAAAGACTATCCACCACACAGTTGGAGGACTTGAGACTCCCATGGGATGCAATAATGCTGTTGTGGAGAAAGGCCAGCCCTACAGGATACAGATTAAGTCATGGGATTAGGTAAGCTCTGCTAGCTCTCCACTAAATGGGCATTAAGAAGCTGCCTTGGAATCGTCAAAACAAGCTAATTTTGGAGGTCATCTTTTTTTTGGTGGTGAGGGGAGTGTCCACTGACAATGCTCAGGGTTATTCCTGGCTCTGCACCTAGGAATTATTCTGGCAGTGCTCAGGGGACCATTTAGGATGTGGGGAGTCAGAACTTAGGTGGTCACATTCAAAGCAAATGACCTACCTGCTGCGCTATCACTCTAGGCCCCCCCAAGGGCCTTCACGTTACTTCCACTCAAGGCAGGGGCAGAATAGAAAATCCTTCCAGTGCTTTAGGCAGTAGATAGGTATCCAGGTATCTCAATGGGAGAACTCTCAAGGGGGAAGGAACAAGGAGAGCCAACCATTCCCCTGAAAAGCTTCTCATGAATGGTGATGAAAACAAGTCTAAGAACTCAAAAGAATATGACATCCTTAGGGCCTCAAGTTTGTGGCCACTGATTCATAAGACATAGTTTGAAGCCCAAATATCCAGATTACCTAGATGAATGGACACTAACCAATTGTAAACTTGCATATATATAATCATGTAGGCTGTCAAGAGATGGAGGAAAAGGTGATCTCCTAGAGAATTTGTAGAGGGTCAAGAGAAAGTGGAGAAAATAATAAGTTAGAAAAAAATTGGGGAAGCAGAAACAACTGCCCAGCCAGCACAAGAAGACTAACACTTCCAGCTCATGGAGTCAGTGTGAAGTCTTTGCCCCCAAAGGACAAGTAGGGCTACAGTAGTAGGAAGAAGCAAGAGTGGTAGAGACCTCTCAGGAGTGAGGACAGTATTCCATATGCTCACCAAATACTAAATGCCCCGAAGTGCTTAGCTCTG